>LSSK01000638.1:0-26810 GCA_001969505.1 Zancudomyces culisetae | reverse complement strand
CTCCTCTCGTTCTTTGTTGTTTTCTCGTTTGTAAATCTATTTATCTAAATAACCAAACTGGGTTTATATTAGTATCCAAATTGATAAAGTAACATTGGCCTAATTCCAGAACCTTGTTAAATTATAGAGAGTATATTGTTTAGGATTGAATAATCAAAGAAAATCAAAAGTTTTGGAAAAATATTATATTGAAATTGATAGTTACCAATTATCAGTTACTAGATACCAGCTACCAAAGTTACAGTGAGGGGAGATAAAATGGTAGAGTGAAAATGATTGAAAAAAGGTTGAATTCTATGATTAGATTTAGAATATTTCTTTTTCTTCTCTTTTCGATTGTTGTGGTTTATCGAGTATTAGAGTTAATCAATCAAGTATATACATTTACAATTCGAATTGTAATTTTAAAAAAAAAAGACAAAAAAGCTTGTAAAATATCTTTAATTTTTTTTTTCTCTTGTGTTTGTTTAGCAAAACGTTGATCAAATCAACACATAATCCTTATGCTATATTACCCCCACTCTGTTTCTCAATTTTTGTTGTAATTTCCTTTTATCAGTAAAAAAAAAAATAAAAATAAAAAAATCAATAAATAAATAATAATTAATAGCTGGTATTTTTTTGAAAGATTAAAAGAAAATTTTCAGGCCAGATAAATTTTTTTAATTTTTTTTTTAACTTGATTTAATTCCATTTTCTAGGGTATAGTTTTGGTAATCGTAAATAAATAAACAGAAATAATAATACTAGTTTTCAAATAAGGAGGGAGAGTGAAGAGATGGGGGGCGTGACTTGGATTGAAAAAATAGAAAAGTCGGATTTTTATTTGTCAAAATTAGGGAGAATATTGAAATCATTGCAATTATTGAAATCCAGAGAATTGCTTGAAAAGCAATAATATATTTAAAAGCTAAAAAAAGTGAGAGTATGTTGTATTTGGAATAATAAAATAAAGTAAAATACAATTCAATACAGAACAATACAATATAATACGATACGAAACGAAACAAGAAATGAGGGTTTTAATCAATGTACCTAGCGTAAAAGAGGCAATAATAACAGGCCAAGATAAAAAGGCATGTATAAAAGGCAAGCTTTGTAAATACATTTATAAAGTGATATAAGTAAAAAGAAACGATCAATTAGACCAAGAAATAAATATATTAAATATATTAAATAGAAATAGAGACACAAACAACTACGATAAATGATACGGGAAATCAGGAATATCAATTGATCATAAAGGTGTTGGAATATGAAAGGGAACAAGGAACGGAAATAAAGAGCATTGAGGAATATGAAGTGGTGACAAGACAGATTAGAAAAAAACTAAGGAGTGAAGGAAGGCTCCGAACTAATCACAAGGAGTTGGAAGACGGTGCTGGGAAACAAGGGGGTAAAGGCAAGAAAAAGGGATTGGGGGCTGGTGGGGAAGAAGGATGGGAGGACGAAGAGGAGATGGATGATAGGATGATCAATCGTTTGGATCCAACGGATTGGAAGGGACAGGATCACTATGCGTTATTGGGGCTATCAAAGTTGAGGTATTTAGCGACAGCGGAAATGATAAAGGCAGCGTATCGAAAAAAGTGTTTGATTCATCATCCAGACAAAAAAGCAGCAAAGTTGGTAGAGAGTGAAAAGATAACAGCAGGAGGAGGAGGGGGGAAGGGGAGTGGTGGTAGGAAGCAAAACAAGAAATATGATGATACAATATTCAAGTGTTTAAAGATAGCGTACGAGCAATTGAGTGATGAAAAGAAACGAAGACAATATGATTCAGTGGACCCAATGGTAGAGGAAACAAGTGTTAAAGAGGTAGCAGAGTGGGAGGGCAAAGAGAGCAAGTTTTATGAAAAGTTTTCAAAGATGTTTGAGAGAGAGGCAAGGTTTTCGAAAAAGAAACCGGTTCCAGAGATGGGAAACATGGATACACCATATGAAAAGGTGATTGGGTTTTATAATTTCTGGATGAGGTTTGAGTCATGGAGAAGCTTTGAGTATGAAGATAAAGTGGAAAATGAAAATATGGAAAACCGAGAAGAAAAGAGGCATGTGGATAGGGAGAATAAGGCCAGGAGAGAGAAGAGGAAGAAGGAGGATAATAGTCGAATTAATCAGATAGTGGATCTGGTGATGAAGAAGGATCCACGGATTAATCGACATAAGGAGCAGATAAAGAGAGAAAAGGAGGAAAAGAGGAGGAGGAAGGAGGAAGAGGAGCGGATCAATAGAGAAAAGGAGGAACGAGAGGCTAGAGAGCGAGAAAGAAGAGAAGAGGAAGCAAGAAAGCATCAAGAAGAGGAAAATAAGCGGATCAGAAAGGAGTTGAAAGAAGTGGTAAGACAGATTAGAAAGACGATTGTTCGTCAAGGGAAACAAGAAAGTGAAGAAGGAATGGGGAAGAGTAATGAAATGATGGATGAGAGGTACAAGAAAATACAAGAGATAGTTGTAAATAGAATCACCAACAAAAACGAACTGAGTGAGGAATTTTTGCAGGAAATACGCAAAATAGCAACAACAACGAGTACAAAAGGAATGGTAGAGGAGATGGATAAAGTGATAAGCAAGTATAAACCCACAATAAATATTGAAGGAGATGAAAATAAAAAAAAGGAAGGAATAGAAGAAGAGGATTGGGAGTGGGGTAAGGAGGAAGTCAAGATATTGATAAAGGCGACAAACAAGTATCCAGGAGGAACATTGAATCGATGGGAAACAATAACCGAGTATGTTAATCATCATTATAATAATGCAGGAGGAGGAGGTAGGAGGAGGGAGAGAAGTGTTCAACAAGTACTTGGAAAAGTGACAGAATTACAAAAAAAGATTACTAGTAAAAGTAGTAAATCTACACAAGAATCCAATTTTGAACAACTTAAACTTGGACATAAACATGGAAATAATACAATTAGCAGTGGTGGAGGTATGAATAGAGGAGTAGGAGTAGGAGTAGGAGTAGGAGTAGGAGTAGGAGCTGGGTTAGGAGTTGGGGTAGGGGTTGGAGGGATGGGAGTAGGAACGGATAATCAAGAAATTACAATAAACTATGAATCAAGATTTGGTAGTAATAACGATAGTAAAACTAACGAAAAAGGCAAAGAAAAAGAAAAAGACAAAAAAATAGGAGAGGATGAATGGAGTAAACAAGATATACAGAGGTTACAAGAAGCACTAAAGAAATATCCACCGGAAAAAAACAAAACAGCAACAACAACAACAACAACAACAACAACAACAACAGTAGAGGATGTAAAGAAGGATAGATGGGAATTAATTGCAGAGATGGTAGGAACCAAAAGCAAAAAACAATGCAAAATCAAAGTTAAAGAAATGATATCAATAATCAATAAAAACAAAAAATAGTATATATAACATATAATATATATATAATGAATTTATTTATTTATTTATTTTTTTAGAGTTGAATAATTATAATATATAAAGTGAATAAATAAACAAAAGAATTAATAAAAGAATAAATAAAAGAATTAATAATCTCTACGTTGTCGTGGAGCAGCTCTGATAATATCATCAACACGCAAGATCATTTCAGCAGCTTCAGAAGCGCTCAAAACGACTTGTTTTTTGAGTTTGAAACTTTCAGTAATTCCAAGTTCAGCAGCATTGACAATACAACCGTTCTGCAAATCAAGAGCAGGGAAATAGTCAAGATAATTGTTAGTAGTAAGAGTAGAAGAAGAGAGAATGGATTCGTGAGCAGCACGTAGCTTCATAACCAAATCGGCACTGTCCAGCCCAGCATTATCACACAAAATGGCAGGCAGTTGTCTTAGAGCAGTGGCAAAGGCTTCGATGGCAAGAGCGCGTTTGTCGGGGACAGTAGCAGCCAAACGATCAACAGCAATACTCATAGCGACTTCAGAAAATCCACCACCATAAACAATACGAGGATCAGAAGCGACAGTCTGGCTGAGAACAGCAAGTGCGTCGTGGATAGACCGTTCAGCCTCGTCGAGGATTTGGTGGGTGGCACCACGAAGAACTATAGATGAAGCGTTGTGGGATAGACGACGCAGACCTGCAAACCGCAGCATTTTCTCGGAGCCTACATCGACTTCATGAACCAAATCACACTCTCCCAATACAACAAGCGAAGGGTCATCAAACGTTGATGCAATTTCTCCACCAGTAACCAGACTCAACCGCTCAATTCCTTCGAAATCGGCATGCTCAATCGCCATAATCCCTTTGTCGGCAAACAACTGTTCTGGCCAGTTGTAGATCAACTGTCGGTTAATAAACACATTGATCCCCAACGCTGCAATCTTTTCCACCTTGGCTCTCATCTTGTCTCGTTCGGCCCGCTCCAACTCGGCTAGTTTTTTGGGATCGTTCACCTTGATCTTGGCTCCATACACCTTGATCTTGTCTGTATCCATCGCCGTGTTTGCCACCAAAATCTTGGCCTTTTCTATATGTTTTGGCTGGTTCACTCCCACTCGCTTGTTCAGAATAAACCCATCATCCATATACGAATCCGACAACTTGCCTCCCAACTGCTTGATGATTTGGATACTCTCCAAACCTGTGGTGCCGTTCAGCCGCAGTACTGCATCCACACACATTTGCGCAAAGTAGTCTCGGCTACTACTCACTATCTTGCTGCTAAGTGTTGTTCGCGCTATGTTGAGTAGATCTTTTTTGTACTGTTCCGAATCTCGGCTATTGTCCCGGCTCAGCTGTGTTTCCAACATCTTGCGTGCCTCGGCTGCTGCCATTCGGTAACCCTCTACCACCACTTGTGGATGCAATCTGCTAATCGTCAACAGCTTTTCGGCCTCTCGCAACAACTCTGCTGCCAGAACTGTAACACTGGTTGTACCATCTCCTACCTCATCATCCTGTACTTTACTCAGATTAACCAGTACCTTTGCCGCCGCATTGTCTAGTGCGATTGATTTTAGAATCGTTGCTCCATCATTTGTCACCAGCATATCGCCATTCCCACTCATTGACTGCAGAATCTTGTCCATCCCCTTGGGTCCCAGCGTGCTTTTGACCAAATCTCCTACTGCTATCGCTCCTACTATGTTTGTCAAGCGTGCATTTTCCGCTTTTTCCTCGGTTGCTCCCTGCTGAAATATCGATGTCATTTTCTTGATATTTATTTATTTATTTATTTTGAAATACAAATATTGTAGTATGTGTATTTTTTATATTTATTTTTGGTCAGAGGGTGGTAAAAGTAAAATAAAGAAAAGGAAATGATGTGGGATGTGGGTGGTGAAGGGTGGGAGAGGAGAGAAAGTGGGTGGATTGAGCAAAGGGGAAAGAGGAATTTGTAGTTGAGAAAAAAAAAATTTTACAAGCGCTCTTTTTTGTTTGGTTTTTGATATTTTTTTTTTTTTCCATCCCAACCTTCCATATTTAGATTCAACTAGTAAAATAAACAAAAAAAAAATTAAATTAAATCAATTGATTTTCATAAACACGCACACTCTCACTCTCACTCTTTCACTTTCTTTCTCGCTCTCACTTTTGACCCTAACTCCCCCCTCCCCTCCAAACAAATTCTCCGCAAGTTCTTTTCACACCACTTGACTCTCCAATAAATAAATAAAACTCGTATTTAGCAACAACATTTTGGTTGTTTATTTTCCAAATATATTACCAATTTGGTTTTGTATAGTTTGTTTTTCCAAGATGAATACACAGTATGGAAATACACCAAGTAGCGTACAGGAGAACATACGAGCGCTAGTCCAAGAAACTGTGGGTTCCCAAAACCAACAAAGGGTAGAAAGACTGGTCAACCACTGCACACATATCTTGTCCAACAATAACAATAGCAATAGCAATAGCAATAACATTGGTAATAGTAATATTACTAGTACTAGTAATGGTGTTCTTTTCGGATCAGATAAATACGGTGGTAGTAATAACAACAGAGTTATTCAGGATATTTTCAAAAGTTTAACTAGGCAGGATATACTGACAGATGGAAACAATCCCACTCCACTTAGTAGTGCTGGTAGTAAGGCGTTGAGATTTAAAAGAAATGTTGAACGGCTTGAACAGCTTGATCCGGCTGGTGAATATGGAAATGTATTACAGGTTTTGTACCAACTTGGACAACAAAATAATCACCACAACAACGATAATATTTACAACAATGGCAACAATAACGGGTATGATGGTGGTAATAGAGGACAGAATTATCAAAGAGATGTATATTTATATGAAAGACTTCCTAAATTCGACTTGATAAATGAACGAGAATTGATTCGTGAAGTGTTGTTTATTGCACAGGGAGTAGATGGTAAATACATTCGATGGGATAAGGACACAAACAGCTATATAGTGGATAATCAAGTTGAAGTATGTAAACCCACACTACATTTGCTAGATCGGTTATTGGAAGTAGGAGAACTTGTACACAAGATATCAGGATATATTGATACACGAAATCCAGGATTTGTACAACAAAGCTTTAGCCTGGGCTTAGCAGAAGAGTTGAAACAAGTAAGTGAATTGGCAGCACGGCTGGAGCTGCGACAAGCGGAAACAGCAAGGGATGAAGTGCCAGGACAAAGTTTGCGAGGATTGACATTGAGACGGTTATATGTAGAGTTGCAGGATGCAATGAGACGGTTGAGGATTATAGGATCGATTTTGGATGCAATTGGGGAAGAAGGAGAAGCAGGAGGGGAGCAAGAAGGAGGAATGATGTTATCAAAGATATATGCGTTTACGTTGAATGGGTCGCCAATAGTTCGACAAGTGGCACAGACGTTGTTGGCACAAGCGGCGAGGCCATACAATGCGATTCTCAGACAATGGGTGGTGGCAGGAGAGCTGGACGATCCATACTGCGAGTTTTTTGTGCGGGATGATGGGGGCGAGATAGATACAGAAGAGTTGTGGTTTAGTCGGTACCAAATCGAAGTGCGGAAGATTCCAGTATACATAACGAGTGATTTGACGCGCAAGATATTTATTATTGGCAAGTCGTTGAGTTTTCTTCGGGAAGCGTGTAAGGATACGCAGTGGGTTGCGGAGAATGAGGCGGCCAATGCGGCAGATTTGTTTGCGGATTTGACGAGCCCGGAGCAATTCAAGGAAGTAGTAGAGGTGGCGTATCGAACAGCTAGTGCGAGACTGATGCATGTAATGATTACACGACACAAGTTGATGGATCATATTGCCGCAATGAAACGGTATTTGTTGATGGAACAAGGTGATTTTGTATTGAGATTGGTAGAGTTTTTAGACTCTCAACCTTCTTCTTCTTCCTCATCATCATCGTCTTATTCTTCATCTACATTGTTTCATCATAATATTATGACGGCAGTTGAGGCAGCTATTCGATCTTCCAACGCATTATATGACAATCCAATATTTACTGATCGTATATCAGTACGTTTGCGGGCTGATTCTTCGTCACTATCATTTCCACTGACATATCATATTGACGAACCACTATCGTTTGTGATACCACAATCAACTATTCTTAAATATAACGAATTGACTACATTTTTGTTGAGATTGAAAAAGTCAGAGTATAGTTTACTACAACTTTGGCAACTTAATTTGGTGGGAATAGCTAATCGTAAAGCTAATTCTGAAAATCGCTACTCGGCTGGGGATATGAAACAGATTAGATTAGCTTGTGGTGAAATGTTGCATTTTGTATTGCAATTGGAAAGGTATGTTTATATGAATCTTATTGAAGGAGCTTACCGAAAGTTTTTACATAAAGTTTATGATCATTCGACCATAATATCAAATACTAGTCTTGTTTGTAATGATAATATTAATTTTAACCAGCAACAACAACAACAACAACAACAACAACAAGATTATGAATTGACTGATGATTCAAACACAAATGCTAATACAAATGTTAATGCAAGTGCAAATATAAATATAAATACAAATACAAGTATACCCGGAAAGACAAATATGAAGATTAATCCAGATTTGGATTTGGACTTGTGGATAACTTTTCATGATTCGTATATTTCTGAGATTAGAAAATTCATGTTGTTATTACTCAAAGGACATTCAACTACAAGTAGTGGTAGTAGTGGTGGTGGTGGTGGTGATCGAATGGGAGAACCATCAAAGGGTATAAATACTAGGAATATGGTGTTTATAGACGATTTGTTGGAATGTATATCCCAGTTTACCACAATTTTATTATCACCAAGCGTAACGGATCCTGAAAATATAAAGAGAATTATTAATACATTTAAAACAAATGTACAACTAATGCTGAATATGTTTAGCGGAGGATATGATAATAATGATGGTAGTAATGGTAATGGTAATGGGGGAGGAGGAGGAGGAGGAGGAGGAGGGTTGTATTTTTTAAAGAGTTTGGCACTTTCATTTGATTTGAATCAGTTTTATACCCAGAATTTTTAGTAGTATTATCTAGTAACTCTTATTTTAATAAAACAAATAAACAAAACAACCTTTCTAGTCATCAAAAGAGAAAAACAACGACGCCGCATCTTGAAGTTGAGGGGTGAGGTGGGTTGGGTTAGGGTTAGGGTTGGGGTTGGGGGTGGGGTGATGGGGAGTAAATGAAAATGAATATATAAATGAAAATGTTTAAAGAGAGAGTATAATTAATTTAATTTAATTTAATGTATGTGTTTATGTATTTATTTTTGGGTCAAATATGATAAAAATGGGGCCAAAAATAAATAAACAAATATATAAAAAATTTTTTTTTTCTTTTCTTGGATGTTTAGTAGTTGTAGTTGTATCACTTATACTATACGTAATAAATAAAATACAACTATAAAGGGGAGAAAGAAAGAAAGAAAGAAAGGGAAAAAAAAAAGGACAAGAGAATGGATCCAAGCAAAAAGACAAGTAAATTTATAGATGAAATGGCCCTAGATAGTGGCAAAAAGGGAGGAGGATTGGAACAATTGGATAAAAAACTGGACCAAAAACTACGACTCAATCCAAAAGCTTCCGAATTTAAACCAATTGGATTAAGATCACAAGCACCAGCCTTTGTTCCTCGAGGGTTTGGAGTAGGAGCAACTATAAACAAAACCCAACCCCCACCACCTCCACCACCACCAGCAACTACACAACCAGTATCTATATCATTATCAATTAAACCATCTACAGCTCCTAACACAGCTTCTGATGCAAATTCAAATTCAAATCCAAATGAAGCTGCAACTGCAACTGCAACTGCAACTGCAACTGTGGAACCAAAAGTAGTACCAACACCAACTGTAACAGCAGTGCCAGCACCAAAAGCAGCAGCACCAGCACCAGCAACTACAAGTACACCACCTGCAGCATCAGCTTCGGCAGCAGTAGTGGTACCGGAAACACCACAACTTAGTACAGAAGAGGAAGAGCAGTTACTAAATGCGCATTTCAAGGAGCATTTCAATGTAATCTTTATTGGACACGTAGATGCAGGAAAGTCGACATTGGGAGGAAACATATTGTTTTTGACGGGAATGGTAGACAAGCGAACAATGGAAAAGTACGAGCGAGAAGCCAAGGATGCAGGAAGAGAAAGCTGGTACCTCAGTTGGGCACTGGATACAAATTCCGAAGAGCGAGCCAAGGGAAAGACGGTGGAATGTGGGCGAGCATTCTTTGAAACAGAAAAGCGACGATATACGATACTGGATGCACCAGGCCACAAGAACTTTGTGCCAAGTATGTTGGGAGGAGCGGCACAGGCCGATGTAGGAGTGTTGGTGATTAGTGCGCGACGAGGAGAGTTTGAAACCGGGTTTGATAGAGGCGGCCAGACACGAGAGCATGCTATTTTGGCAAAGACTAGTGGAGTGCGACAGCTGATTGTTGTTATAAACAAGATGGACGATCCTACTGTCCAATGGGACCAAGGTCGGTATGCTGATATTCTGGCCAAGCTGACACCGTTCCTCAGGACAGCTGGCTACAATCCCAAAACCGATTTGATCTTCCTTCCTGTCTCTGGATACACAGGCGCAAACGTTAAGGACCGCCTAGCTGCAGGTGTTGCTCCGTGGTATTCTGGACCTTCTCTTCTCGAGGTTCTTGATGGACTGACTGCAGTTGACCGTAAAGTCAATGCTCCATTGCGCATGCCGATTTCCGACAAGTTTAAGGATATGGGAACAGTGGTTGGCGGCAAAATCGAGTCTGGATTTGTCAAGATTGGCCAGAAACTGGTAATTATGCCCAACAAACGCAACTGTGAAGTGTCTGCAATCTTTGGCGAAGACGACGGTGAGATTGAGTCTGCCATTTGTGGTGACAATGTTCGTATTCGTCTGCGTGGCGTTGAGGAAGAAGACGTTAGCTTGGGCAATGTTTTGTCTGATCCCAAGAACCCTTGTAGTACTGCTGTTCATTTCGATGCCCAGCTCTTTATTCTCGATGCCAAAAACATCATTGCTCCCGGCTATACTTCTGTCCTCCACGTTCATAACCTAGTCGAAGAAGTCTCCATTGTCCGCTTTTTGCACTTGCTCGACAAGAAAAACCCTAATAAAAAATCCAGGGTTCCTCCTACCTTTGTCAAGCGTGGTCAGTCTTGTATTGCCACTCTTACCAGTAGTGCCAATGCCGATGCTTTTATTTCCAATTCTACCTCTACCTCTGCTTCTGCTCCTTCTTCTGCTCCTTCTTCCAACTCTACTAGTGCTAATTCTACTGGTGTTATTTGTGTCGAACGTTTCAAGGATTATCCTCAACTTGGTCGTTTTACTCTTCGTGATGAAGGTAAAACTATTGCCATTGGTAAAATCATTAAATTACATTAATTATCAATCATCTATTTCACTTTTCTCTTTTCTCTTTTCTCTTTTCTCTTTTTCAGTTATAAAAAAAAATTTTTTTACTTTTTTAAATATTCTCTTATTTTTACATTTTATTATATTACTTTGATCTATTATACTAAATAAATATTTACACATATATTAAAATATATATATAATATATTATAAACAATCATTAATATTAAAAGTGTTTAATAAAATGAGTTGCTTAAAACTAGATGGTATTTATATAGGAACGTAAGTACACAATTGAAATATTCAATATAATACCCCCCCTCCCTTTTCCACCCAAAAACTTTTTTATTTTATTTTTTTAATTCACAAACTAAAAATAAAAATAAATAATAAATAAAAAATAGTATCAACCATGAAGCTGATCGTACCTGGTTACTTGAACACAATATCAAACGAATAATTTCAGTTATCAATGGTTTTACTCCATCTTTTCCAACTGTAAAGTCTTGCCTATCTTTTATTTTAGTTTAATCAAAAGATACACTTTTAAAATTGTAAAACAGTATATAAATACTTTTGTCAATGTTAATATTAGGAATTCGAGTATCTAGTTCTTAATGTCGACGATTTACCTACAAGCGATATATTACAATACTTTGAACCTGCTAGTTTGTTTATAAACCAACAAACTCCAACTCCAACTCAAAATGAAAATGAAAATGGAAATGGAAATGTATTGATTCATTGTGTTGCTGGAACTAGCAGATCTGTTACAATAGCCTTGGCTCACTACATGCGTACCCACAATTGTTCACCTCAAGCAGCATATTCTTGTTTGTTGAAGTCCAATAATCTCGAACCAAACACAACTACAACTACAACTACAGACATATCAGTATCATTGCCAGTATCAGTATCTATGCCAATGCCAAACGATGGGTTTATTTACCAACTTGATTTGTTTTATAAAATGGGTGTATCATTAACAAATATCAACTCTAATCAAATGTATCTTAATTATATTGCCTTGTTGGAAAAGACTCCAGAGTATTTCACTTCACATTTACTTTCACTATCTCTAGCACCTTTATCACAACAAAAAGATCAACAACAACAGCAGCAACATCAGCAGCAACAACAACAAGAACAGCAAATGATTTGTAGATTACGTTGCAAGTCTTGTAGAAAATTGATTCTATCATATCCAAATCCTAAAATCCCAAATCTCTCAATCCACCCACCCCATCCAAAACCTTCATCCTCTTGCACCAGTATCATTCTTGATCAACCTCCTTCCTGGCTACCTTTATCCTCCGAAACTTCTGGAAAATTACTCTGTCCCCACTGTTCCTTTAAACTTGGTCAGTTCAGTTGGGCTGGTTGTAGATGCAGCTGTGGGTCTTGGTTAACTCCCTCTTTTCAACTCCATAAATCTAAAATCGATTTTTAATATCAACATCAATACCATTTATCATTTATCATTTATCCTTTATCCTTTATTCACTTTTATCTTGATCTGTTTATATTCATCAACTTGTTTATTTGTATATTATTCCTTTTGATAATAACTAAATCCAAAAATTACACTACAACAAAGAAAAAAAAGTATCGTTTGTTTCTACTCTTTTTCTTTTTTTTCTTTTTTTTCTTTTTTTTTCTCTCCATTTCTCTACCATTCTTTTTAAACAAAATAAAATATAAAATAATCTAAACAAGAATCAACATGATCAACACTATAATCAATACCAAAAGTATTCCAATCATTTTTAGCGGATGGTTTTCCGAACTCCGATTCAAAAACTCCCCTACTTTACTCCTCGCCCGACGAATCCGCTCCTGCGCATTATCCACCAACCCATCCATCTCCCCCAACAACTCATTGTGATCCCCCAGCTCTACATTCATCACCTGTGCAATCCCCCGTAAATTACGCACCGTCCCCATCACCGAATCCAACTGTTGGTCTTGCTGCTCCATTATTAACTGATGTTGCATCACCCCTACTTGGTCGCCGTTTTCGTTATTGTACCCATATCGTGTAATGCTCTCTCTTGTATCTTGACTTTGTATTTCTATCCTCTATTTATTTATTTTTCAACGTATTTTATTTTATATTCACCAACCTTTGTATAATAATAATAATTATTATTATTATTAGCATACTGGTTGTTTATTTACCTGACTCTTGTCATCAAATATCCGCATTCTCTCCATATAGCTCTAATAATATTTAAAATATCCAAAAGTGTATTTACTCCTCTCCTACATCCTATATACAATCCTCATATATATTTTTTCAATCTAGCTTTTTTCATGTTTTTTTTCTTTTCTTTTCATTTCTTTTCTTACCTCTAGCTTATCCCTAGTTCCTGATACAAACTTTTCTCTCTGCTTTAAGCTCTGTTTATTCAATCCATACTTTTCCGGCTGTTTCTTTGCCACCTGTATTTTAAATATCCAACTTTTTATATTACCAATTCCCAAACCCCAGTTCAAAGTTTCACTCTCACTCTCACTCACTTGAATATACATTATTAAAATATTAGGGTAACCAAGAATAGATACTTATCTATTGTACTTTGTAAATCTATCAAGTCTTGTTTAACCGAATCATATATTTGACTAAATTCTTCCTTTAAATATACCAATTCACTCCCCAACTGCTGAACTCCTTGGCTGCCCCTTGCCCGCCGTTTCTTTTCCCACTGCGCCATGATTTCCCCTGCCTGCTCCATCGCTTGTTCCACATCCCTTTATTTTTTTTTTGCAGCACTTTTCATTAATTCACATTCATTTACTCTTTATATACTTTTCATTCTTTTCCAGTGTCAAAATGCAAATATATATATATATATATATCGACATTGTTAATAGGTAAATTTGTACTTTGTTTGGCTTACTCTTTTACTATAATGAACGGATCCGTTGACATTTTATTTTACTTTATTTGTCCTTGTATTTGTGAAATGTTGGTCTTTGCTTCTTTTTTTAAAAAAAAACGAAAAGAAAAAAAAAATAGTCTTATTCTATTTATTTTGATGAACTTGCTTTTAGACTTTTCAATATTTTGTAATCTTTGTGATATTGGCTGTTATATTTCAATGTTACTTTATTTCTCACTATTTTATATTATTTCATTTCATTTTTTGGTATTTTTAGTATTTTAGTACCAAATTTCAATATATCTGGAACTGTCAGCCTTTTCCTGTAACCAAAAAAAATGAAAAATACTAAAAGAATCCCCCCCTGTCATCCTATCCGACATCTTTTTATTCTTATACCATCCTTTTTTCATATTCTAGTTACCCCGCTAAATCTCATTTTTGGTATTTACTTTTGTATATTCATATTTCATACTTTACAAAAAAAAAATGAAGTGATCCCATTGTTTTTCAAAATGTCCACTCTCCTCCCAAGATACAAACTATAAAAAATAACAATTCAAACTTCATGCAATAACCCTATACTACTTCATTTAATTTCCTCAAACTGGTGGTGTCCACTTTCCTTCATATGCGCATTGGCATCTTTCTCTCCGTATAATATCTTGTTACATATCGAACATCGTATTTTAAACCCAGCCGTATCTGTATATCCAAAATCATTTTGTATCAACTTTGCCAATTCAGCAACTAGTTGATGAACACGGTCTATTCCTGTAATGTCAAATACTGTTTTCTGTTGTGCCAATGCCATAGTATTACTAGTTACTCCAAATCCACTAATATTGGCTCCCACCACACTGCTGCCTTGTTTACGAATCAATTTGGCCGAGCTCATTGGCTCAACCACAATTGTGTCATAATGAATCCCGCTATACAACACATACGCCCGTTTTTTGTACTGCTTACCCTCGCCAAACCTATCCATTCGCAAAGTCTTTATATCGATAGATACCATCTCCATCTCGAAATAGCTGCTAAAAATACTTAGCTCTATTGCTCCTCCCCAACTTGTAGCCCGAGTTATCCATTCGCAATACTTGGCTGGTGGTGATCCTAATACCACTTCGGTATAAATGGCCGGATTCTTTTGTATTTCGCTTACTACAATTTGTCGCATATCCAAGTAGTAATCCTGCACACCATATATTATAAAACTTATCGCCCTAAACAAACAGCTATTGTCGTCCAACATTTCTTCTCGCTTCATCTGCATCTTTCCAACGGAATCTTCGACCCTGTACTCCTTTCCTTTATTTCCTTTAGTCTTTTCATTTTGCTCCTGTTCATTTTTGATTTCTTCCATTGTAGCAATATTCCCCCTCCTAGCGCTACCGCTACCACTACCACTACCGCTACCACTGCTATGCTGCTTTTTACTCAATTTTTCAGGCTTACTTTTATGTACCTCTTCTGGCTCTGCATCCAAAACTATTGGCGAAACCGTTAGCACTTCATTATCCCTTAATCCTAAATGTGCTAATTTGACTCCTTCGTTCGTTGGGTTGATGGTTTTCGGTGGGTATCCGCTTTTCACCAATATATTATTGGGTTGGATATTGGCCTTTTCTGATATATATTTACATAGATCCCCAAAGCTGCTTTCTAGAGTTAAATTCTCGTCTCCTACGTTTGCTGTCCCTTGACTCGTTCTGACCCTAAACTTCATTTTAATTTTCCTTTTTTGATTTTGGTGCACTTGCTACTAATACATTGATGCTTCCTGCTACGAATTTGAACCGTATTTTTATTAATTATACGCCACTACCCTACAACATTTATTAAAAAAATGTATATGACTTTTTTTTCAGCCACCGATTACGCTTGTATACGTAAACCATCCCTATTTTCCACCTCCCTCTTCCTTCTTCCCTATTTCCACTTCCTTCTTCCCCGCATACACGCATACATTCGTTAATAAATCCTGCTGATTTTTGTTGCATTCTTTCATTTTTATCTCCGCCACCAACCATTTGTCAAATCTTCAGGATTTAAATTCTTGCTCATTACATATTTTCAGCTTGCGATAAAAAAACAAAAATATGTGCAAGTGTCAAAAGCTGGATTTTCCCTTGTCCAATGGAAATCCTTCAAATGTTTTGAAAAGGATTGACTTTTTTTTTTGTAGCCGTTTTTGTGTAAATTCAAACAGTATGTTGCGTAGTACTACCAAGAACCAGCCATCCTAAATTACACGCACCAGTACATACGCCAAGTCACAGCTACTCCCATACTCTTAGCTTGGGTTTAGTACTGGTATACTCATCTCATAATCGTTTTGTTCTCGCGTTAAGGGTTTAGCAAGCACACCATTCTTAGTTTCCTTCCATTTTCCTGAATACACCATGTTATAAAAGAAACACAAGGAAGAGTTCATTTCCACTCAGCTATTTTATTATCATTTCATTTACTGCTTTCTTTCTTCCGCATAGAATACACCCCCTTCTTTACATGAAACTATCCTCAAACATCTCTAACCAAGCATTTACACTCATTGTATTTTTGTATACTTGCACCACCATTCAAACTATCCGTTCATAATCCCCCCCTCATATTTTGCAACAAATTACGTAATTTAGTGTTATCGCTGAAAATCAATGGACTGCAATAAAAATAGCAAATCTATCCGAAATTTTCACCATGATTAGAATTTTTTTTTCACATGTATAAGAAAAGAGTTTGTTCGTGTAGCTAAACCTGTTATCGATAACCGATAAGCTATATTCAACCCATTTACAATTAGAACCATTATACAATCATAATAAGCACTCCCATCTGACTTTTTTTTTTAGTCATGTGTCATTCATCGATAATCAATTCTTTATTCGTCATTCGTCTACTATGTGCTCCCGTTTCTAGGTTCCCGATACACAACAAATTGTTTGGAATAAACTTTATTTTGCCATTTTTTATTTTTTTTCGGTTAGAATCTTGATAAGATCTTTCATCTCGGAAATACTACTGGTTCACAGTTAACTGTGGATATACCCAGCTTTTTAATCAAGTGACTTTTTTTTGAAGCACAAAGCCTATTTTGCTTGCTTCAATCTTTGCGCTAATTATCCCAGAATAAACACACCACAAATCATAGAATGTAAACAAACAAAGCAAGAAATAAAGTTGGTGGCAATCACATAGCTAGGTTACTTTTGTAGGGGGTGAACCGAAGCAATAAAAATACTAAAGATATTATACTAGAAGATACTCTATCTCGACGCTCCACATCGATAACATCATGATTCTAGGGCAAACAAGTGAATCCCCTTTATTTTTTTTGATCTGGATATGCAGCTACCACTTTTGTTCTCCGTTTTTGGATCTCAATCACACCTAATGGCTCAAGAGACTTTCAGGAAAAGCCAATTGAGCAAATTATATGTATGCCATTTGCAAAACATCGATAGAGGCTCGTACAACTAACACTCATAATGATAATAAATGTCGTTTGTTTTATACTAACTCCTGTTTTATTGGGCAATCTACCACTAAGAGTCAAGTATTCCCGTTTGCCTAAACTAAAAACCATTTTGCATTCATTATTATTGAAATAATAATTGCGCCATTCCCCTTATTTGGTCCAAATTCTGTACTGCAATAAAAACTCTGAATAAATCCGTAGCGACAAGAGTGAACCAAGTTTATTTTTTTCCCGGAACAGAGAGAACAGTGCGTTGAACACTGATACTATACTGAATCCGAGGATAGGATACATCATATCATGTGTGTACCAAACCATTCAATGTTATTGCCTATATTTGCAAATTATTGATTAGCTAAAGTTAAAACAAAATGACACACACAACATGTCATATCCTCTTTATTAATGAATGCTAATTAGAAATAAGGCTTTGCGTAGTTTTATACACTAATAACTCTGGTATCATATCGATATCCCGTGTTTTTGCAAAATTCGTATCTAATCCTATTTTTTTAAGTGGAATTAGAGATATACAACAATCACATTATTTAATGTGGATTTGCATTGAACTTTTGGTATTATTTTTATCAATCTTGATACAAGCAATTATCGATATGCTTGTACACCACAAGCTACTTTCAACTAAACAAAAGAGTTGAGATTGTAAGAGATATACAAAAAAAAAAAGTCGGAATGGGTGTATTTAATATTCTATTCACAATCAAATGGCAATGATGTTAATACATTTTTATCGGGTATACCAATTCTGTTTATGGACCATCAAACAAGGAGGAATGATCAATTATTAGTAATGGTGCACAGCCAAGTCGTTGTGATGCTTATAATCGGGTAGACTATTATAGCATTACTAATATACTGTTGTATATTATCGACCACTCGTATTTTCAAACA
This sequence comes from Zancudomyces culisetae, assembly GCA_001969505.1. NCBI lineage: Eukaryota > Fungi > Kickxellomycota > Harpellomycetes > Harpellales > Legeriomycetaceae > Zancudomyces > Zancudomyces culisetae. The sequence goes on along the minus strand of LSSK01000638.1, from coordinate 8,808 downwards.
AACTTTCAATCTATACACTTTTTACCTATGGCCGCCTGTTATGATGAAGATAAAAATAATAAACTTGAGTGGTATTTACACCCAAAGTCACCATTACGGGGAGTTTTTTTTTTTGCTCTTAACAGTGTTAGCATGTTCATGTGGATGTCATGTATATGTGCGTGCTTTTTTCTTCCGCTTTTTTTATGTAATTTGTGCTATTTTAAACCCTTCAAGAAATGTATTGGCCCAAAACGGCCATCGATAACACAATTTTTTTTTTCAATCTCTGATAAAATACCAAAAGTGCAGTGTTTGCAAATATGGGATGAATGTAACATTGCTACATTTATAATGTCATACTTACCTAAGCGCGCTCCTCTTCCTCATCCTCATCCTCCACATCCTCTTGCTCTTGCTCTAATATTTACAAATTCGCAAAATTGATTCTAATCAAGCAGCTTATCTGTTAACAACATCATAAGTCGTTGATATATTTTTTTTTCTCCATTCCGAAATGTATGATAGAATCCAAAATAAAAAAGTATTGGTGGTATCGTTATAAGTTTCGTAAAAAAAGAAATATTCTATATGTAAGAAAATGTATGTTGCATTGATAAGAATGAGTGTTTTATATTGCGGGAAATGGTAAAAGCAATAATAACGATGTTGATGGCCTTGATCTAAAATGATAATAGAGTTAGCGGTGTAACCATTGGAGCACTAATTCCGACTTGAACAGCTAGCCCTTTTTTTTTGCTTCACACTTATTTGCTCCTTGTAGGACATTGCTCATTTATTGTTTCCAGTCTTGCTGAAATGGGAAAGAACAAAGAAGGGAAAAAGAGAAAAGGGGGAATGAGTGTAAGGGGAAATCTCGAAAAAAAATGGTGACTCCCCCACCAAACCTCTGACAAAAATCTGCTAACTTGATAAATGATTCAGTAGCCCATGTTAATTTTTCATGCTTTTCCGATTTTCATACTCATCCAAAACTGACATTACGACCAATGTGAAAATCGAACAGAATTTACAAGTCGATATATTTTATAACAATGATTATGCAAGCAGAGATTAGTCAATAATATGCTACGCTTTTGAAAAGACATTAAACATAGGCTACAATTCAACCATTTTAGGTTTGATAAATGGAGCAGGAAAAAATAAAGCAGGAAAAGTAATAGTGTTACTAAACATTTATCCATCGATTACCTATATGTGCTTTAAAAAGCAGTTTAAGAAAAATAATGCTGAACCCGTTTAAACATTCAAAAAAAAAATTAGTACCTGGTATTGTAAAGAGATCCAAAATTAATATAAATACCTAAAGAAGTTTAGGAAATAATTCAATCAAAAAGCAATAATAATTCCTTCGACCTTTTCTTGACCAAAGTAACAAGAACAAAAAGATCAAACAGAAAAACAAGTAATAATACACAAGAAATGAGTGAACAACATTTGGATGATTTTGTCCCAGCCCCAGTAATAGTTCTTGAGCCAACTGTCGTCGAGTCACGTATACAAAACATTTACAAGACTCTCGTTGAGCGTGATGGAGATCAAAAAGAATACCTCGAGGCTGTTTATGAAGTATTGGATGCCTTGAAGCCAGTATTTTTGAAGGATGAGAAATATATTGAAGCATTTGAAAGACTTATTGAGCCTGAGCGTCAAATAATTTTCAGAGTTCCATGGGTCGACGACCAAGGAAAACAAAGAATAAACCGTGGATACCGTGTCCAAATGTCATCTGCACTTGGACCATACAAAGGAGGTCTTCGTTTCCATCCTACAGTAAATCTATCAGTAATAAAGTTTTTGGCTTTTGAACAAACCTTCAAAAACTCATTGACCTCATTGATGATGGGTGCAGGAAAGGGAGGATCAGATTTCGATCCTAGAGGAAAGTCACACAATGAAGTCCAGCGATTCTGCCAGAGTTTCATGACTGAATTGTTCAAGTACATTGGTCCTGATACTGATGTTCCAGCAGGAGATATCAACGTAGGTGCTCGTGAGATTGGATTCTTGTTTGGTCAGTACAAGAGATTGACAGGAAACTTTACAGGTACATTGACAGGAAAGGACACAAAGTGGGGAGGTTCATTGATCAGACCTGAAGCCACAGGTTATGGATGTGTCTACTTTGCACTCAACTACCTCAAATTCAGAAACTTGGACTTTGCGGGAATGAAATGTCTTGTTTCAGGTTCCGGTAACGTAGCACAATACACCGCGGAAAAACTGTTGGAATATGGAGCAACTGTATTGACTGTTTCGGATTCTAGCGGTTACGTTTTGGAACCAGCTGGTTTCACTAGAAAGAACCTGGATGATATCATGCATTTGAAGAACATTGTTAGAGGTCCACTTATTAAGTACCTGGAATACTCCAGCACAGCCCAATTCTTCCCCAATGAGAAGCCATGGGGCGTAAAGGCTGACTTGGCATTCCCAAGTGCTACACAAAATGAAATTGACGGAGATGACGCAGAAAAGATGGTTGCCAACGGTGTATTGGGAGTCTTTGAAGGTGCAAACATGCCTTCAACCCCTGAAGCCATTCTTGCGTATAGAAAGGCCAAGATGATGTTTGGTCCAGCCAAGGCTGCAAATGCAGGAGGTGTTGCTGTTTCCGGATTGGAAATGGCCCAAAACTCCCAACGCCAACAATGGGCACGTGAAATGGTCGACGAGCGCTTGTCCACAATTATGAAAGATATCTTTGAAAGTAGTTTGAAGGCTGCCCGTGACTATGGTCTGGGAGATGACATTCAAGCTGGTGCCAACATTGCTGGTTTCTTGAAGGTAGCTGACGCCATGATTGAACAAGGAATTGTATAAGCCTGTTTACAATGTTACTTTGGCTTTTTCGTAGCTTTTTACCATTCCAGCTGTATTTTTTTTATTTAGTCTATTAAAAGAATTGGTAGTGTAATTCTGGTCATAAATAATCCTTGATGTAATTACTACGGCATTTTCCAACCAATAAATATCTACATCTACATCTATATCTACATCGCATTTACATCAATTTCAACGTTAACGACGGCATGGTGATAGTTGCGCCCATAACAGGACAGTGCGTTAACGTAGTTTAGGGGCTTGAGTAAAGGAACATCTACAACTAAAACTATCCGAGGTAAGTAATAAACAGCTAAACTCTACTTGGACAAGTTCACACCAGCTATGATAGCTGAAAACAATTTCAATCCGAGTTTGGATCAGATTCAAATACCCGAATCTGATAGTAATAATAAAAGAGATAAGTCCCTAAAACCTTGGACTGAGTAGAGAGTAGTTATGTATACTTAACAAGATTAAGATTTTAGGTTCGGTATCACAGGAAAGTGCAGCTTGTACAGGAGGAAATAGTCACAATGAAAGAGTCCGGTCCAGAGTCAGAGCCAAGCCGTAAGCTCTAGGGCCGACTGTGTTATGACTCTGGGTGTACAGCCTGCAGGTAGAGAGACATGCTGGTTGTTTCCTACCCAGTAGGGGTAGATGAGAACGCTCCGATAGTCCTGAGGGAACGTTCTACAAGTCGTTTCGGATGTCTAAAAGACCACACAACGCATCCGTTATTAGCCATATGGTTTGTAGCCTAACTACTTGACGCAACGCCGAAAGCTAGGGATCCGGAGCTGGAGTAGTGATCCAGTTTCGGGTCACCTAGACAGGTATGCTGACCCTAGAGGGTCAGGGAGGATTTATTTTTGGATAGTTAGTTACCTTTTCTACTCGCTTTTTTTTTCCTGGTGAGCAGCCACCGGGCTTTTCTTGTATTAGTTTTTACTGATGCTAATAATAAATAAATGGATCTAAAAGAAAATGATGATAGTTGCGACCCCACTCCTCACTCTCCTCTCCTCACTCTCCTCATACCAAGACTTTTTAATGATTTTCTCTTATTTTTCGGTTTTAGTGTTTTTGTTTGTTTGAGATTTGAATTCTATTGCTTACTAAAATTGGAAATCCACATATAAATACTGTTTGTTTTTGGGGGAAAGTTTAGGAGTGGATGAGAATGAAGCCAATGAAATTGAAAGAAAGAAAAAGTTAAACAATGCATGCGAGTTCCGCAGCAAACCCGCAACAAAAGCATTCGCCATACCTACCCAAAAAATGACTGCGGAAAAAAATCATTTAATGGCTTGCTCTAGTCAATCAATTAGATAAATGAGAAAACTAACAAATTTTCAAATATTCGCACAAATGCTGAGTTGATTCGGGGGAATAAGGGAGAAGGGAGAGGAAAAACTTTTAAACTCAAAACAAAGGATTAAAGATATCTTATATCCTGTTATAGCTTGTAAAATAAAATTAGAAGATTCAGAGATTATAAAAGGGAAATAAAAAGCCATCGGGGTAGAGACAGGAAACATTCCTTGTATATATCAAAAATAACGAGTTTACAAGCAAACTTTGCGAGGTAAAAAAAAGAGACAATTGTTCTTGTTGAGAAGGTGGTAATTTGAAAGTGAGAGTTTTACAAAAAGAAGGCGGGAACAGCTGCGGAAGAAATACAAAAAATTCAAAAAGTAGCAAAAAAAAAATGGTTGGAAAATTTGATTCAAAAGATTTTATCAAGGTATACTTGTCGAACCAGAGCAAGGAAAAGCTGGGCGTTGATAGTAAAGAGTATCTGGAAGGGATTCTAGGCGAAACATACAAAACTGAGGAGGGTCTTGAAGAATTCAGAGAGGCTGCAGAGCCATTTTTTTCGGAGGCTGGGCTTAGTGAACAGGAGCTAGACTCGCTTATTGAGAAGTTGGGAGCTATGGTAGTCAAATCCGAAAAAAATGTTAAAAAGGCGGGCACAAAACTACCAATCGAGGCAATTCAAAGAATTCCCGTGGAGAAGGCTCCAGTTAGCAACAAAGATTTGACTCCTGTGGAGATGAGCCCCAGTAATTCTACCAAGGGGGTAGACAAGGACAAAAAAGCGAAACAAAAGGAGAGTTCTCCTAAGGAAGAGAATGATATTTCTGGACCAGTGATTCAAGCATTTTCACAGGTTTCAAGATTCCACACAGAAACCTTGGTTACAAATCTGAATGAAATAAATCTCAAGGATGTCAACCTAATTGTCAATGACGTACCACTGCTAGTTGATGCACATTTGCAATTGAAAGAGGGTGTGCATTATGGGTTTATAGGAAGGAATGGGCTTGGAAAATCAACTTTATTGACTTGTATGGCCAACAAAACGCTTATTGGACTTCCGGAAAACATAAGAATTCAGTATGTAGAGCAACTGGAGGTTCTTGATACGCAAAAAACGGTCCTGGAAACAGTATTGGAAGCAGATGAACAAAGAACCAAGATTCTAAAGGTGATTCACTCGATAGAACCTATTTTGAGTAAGCCCAAAGAGTTAAAAGAAAGGATAGACGAATACATTCATCAAAAGGCAAAAGATGATACTTTTTTAAAACAGAAAATAGCAAACCATAGAAGTAGAAAGCGAGGACTCTATGCCAGAAAAGTGGCATTGGATGCGGAGATCAATGCGGTGAAATATACTACAGAGAAGTATTATGGAGTTGAAGGCGAGGGTGAGGGAATCAAGACCGATTCAGAAGTAGCGTCGGCTATTTTGGCAGAGTTATATGAAGAGCTCGAGCTGACAGGGTCTGATAAGGCAGAAAGTAAGGCCATGGAGGTGTTGATAGAGTTAGGTTTTACAAAAGAGGAAACGGAGGAGCCGGTCAGCAAATTCTCAGGAGGGTGGCGGATGAGAGTCGTACTCGCCAAGGCCATGTTTATGGAGCCAGACGTGTTGCTTATGGATGAACCTACCAACCATTTGGACATGCTTTCTATTGTTTGGCTAACGGAATATGTTAAATCGTTGGATGGAGTGACAGTAGTGGTAGTATCACACGACCGAGAGTTTCTTAACCAAGTGAGTCAGGAGATTATGCTGATTAAGGACCTCCAGTTGAAGTACTACTCAGGAAACTACGATGGATATCTGAAAATTATTGATGACTTGAAAAAGAAAAAACTACATCAAATAGATAGTATCGAAAGGAAAAAAAAGCATATAAATGAATCCATACAAAAGGGACTGGCACATGTGCGCTCAACAGGCGATGACAAAAGGCTTGGAATGATTGCATCGAGAAAAAAGAAGCTAGATCGATTGGGGGCAGAAAAGACAGAGGATGGGCGACGGTTCAAAGTCAGTTACTATGCTGGGTATCATTTTACGAGCAGAGCTCAGGTGGAGCTGGAAAGAGAGGATAAAGATGTGGTAATGAAGATACCAGAGCCTGAACCGTTGAGACAGGCAGGACCACTTATTAGACTGTTTGATTTGAGTTTTAGTTATACAGATAAGCAGCATATGGTTATAAAAAACGTGAGTTTAGATATAGAAATGGGTGATCGGATAGCCATTCTGGGTCCTAATGGAACGGGAAAATCCACACTGATTAACCTGATGAAAGAAAACCTTACACCCAACTGTGGTGGGAGAATCGAGACCCACCCGCGGGTCAAAATCGGCCACTTTGACCAACACTTTGTTGACAGGTACTCGCAGGTTAAGATATCAGCGCTCCAGTATATGCTTGAGAGCTATCCATCTAAATTCAGCGAACAATCGGCCAGATCTTATCTTGGATCTTTTGGTCTTCCGGGAGATGTCGCAGCTAGGCAGCCCGTTTCAACACTTAGTGGAGGGCAGCGTGCACGGTTAGCATTGAGTGTTGTTTTGGTTGATGCTCCAAACCTGCTACTGCTGGATGAAATCACCAACCATTTGGACATGAAGACAATCAGTGGTTTGATTGAGGCCCTGAAAGAGTATCCAGGCGCGATTGTTCTGGTTAGTCACGACCAGTACTTTGTCAGCCAGCTAGCACACAATTATTATTTGATAGACAAGGGCTATTTGAAGGTTTGGGACGGGGATGTCAAGACATATATTTCCAAATATTTGAAGATTTAGCTTTTCCCATTAATCTTTTTATATTTTATGTTTGTATCTGTATTAAGGAAAAGCTTTGTTAATATCCAACACTGTTTTTTTTTTTTTAGAATTATCGTGTAGTTTTGGATATTTGGTGAATGGACATCTTTATTATTATTGTTATTATATTCCCTCCTTGCATTCCGTTGATAACCCAGTACATTTGACTCTTGGGAAACCCCAAGAGTTTTTGGGCAAACAACCAAACAAACAAACTAATAAAAAACCCTTTTACTCCTCCCCTCCCAATAAACACACACAAAAACATACACCTTCACATATATATATTATATAAATGTTCAGCTTAAGGCTACCAGCAATAGTACTACAAATATTATAATCAACATTGTCATCAGCAAACACTTGTTCTTCAATGCCTTCCGTTGATTTTCGCTAGCTATCCTTAGCTCTGAAACAGCTCGCTCCGCATTCACATTGGTGTTGGAAACATTTGTCTCAATATTATCCAACAACGATTGCTGTTCAACCACAATTGTTCCAAGATCCCTGAAAATTTCGTTTAATTCCACGATCCCTCGCTCTATATCCACTATTTCCTGCTCTCTTTCTTGAATTAGTATTTCGTTAAAATTAATACTATTTTCCATCACAGTGCTTACCGCATTTGTTGTACCTACAAACGCTTGTATTTGCTGCTGCTGTTGTTGTTGTTGCTGTAATTGCTCTTCTTCACCCCGAACTTGGTCCTCAATGTAACTGCTACCCCTTTGGTTCTGTTGTTGCCTCTGTTTTGCTTCTTCTACTGCTACTTTGCTGCTCTCCACTACCTGCTGCGCCCTTATTTTTTCCATTTTTTGTGCCTTTTGGAATTCGGATATTGTCTTTGCCAAATCCCTTGCCAGTTTTTGTTGTTCTAGATTTCTTGCTCGGCTCTTTTGAGCATCATTCTTTTGGTATTTCGCCAAGTCTCTGAGACCTTCATTTATCTCTCTAAACATATCTGCTGCCCTATCCGAATCCCGCTGGATATTGTTACGCAGCTGTCGTGTATCCCGCTTACTACCAAGTTTGTCGACATTGTTTTTGAATCTACTCACTATCGAATTTATCTGGTGGATTTTACCCGAAATCTGTGTAACCAGCCCCCTGTATTCTCCCTCCTCGTCTATTTGTTAGTCAATTAATACTAGGCTTTAAAGTAGTTCATTTTAGAAACAAGTGTGGTCCTCGTACCCTACAAATACAGTACCTAGACAATGTTTGGCAGAGACACTCGTGTATCCAATAAAAGACGCTTACCTGAAGCCACCACATTTTCTAAAGGAGTATAATCGCTATTTAGATAATTATTAAATGACATTATCCGATTATCTCTGTTTATGTATTTTTTATATCAATTTCCTATTCCTCTTGCAACTTTATCCTCAGATGATTTTCACCTTTGTTCTAAATCTATTTAAACTCTTTATATTTCAACTATTTAAAAGCCAGTTTTCGTTTTAATTGGAAAATAAACGCATTTGTGTTTTAAAATTGCTATTACCCAAAAGCTCGCTTAGTGTTAATGCTGAGAAATAATTTAAAAGCAAATTATGAGACACCTTCTAAGTGATTGGTCCAAACTATTGACGAATAGAAACCCAAAGAAAATTATTGCCCTCTTTCCTCCTCCCACCTTCTCCCCAAGCCCGACATCAAATGCCAAAGTGGGAGCGCGGGCTTGTGAAAATATAACATACAAACGCCACGAATAGCTAGAAATTTTAATGGTGAGTCAACAACGAATGTCATAATCCTTGAACTGGCTCACCGCCATTCATAATCACAGAAAATATGATTTTTACAGAGCAGAGCAGAGCGTGATACAGTTGGCTAAGATTAAGCTGCAT
>LSSK01000637.1:0-38638 GCA_001969505.1 Zancudomyces culisetae | reverse complement strand
AGAAAGGGAGATAGAAGAAGAAGCGGAGGAGGAGGAAAAAGAAAAAGAGAAAGAGTATCAAAGGGGGAGAAGGAAAGTGGAGGTAAAGTATGGGTGGGGCAAGCCGTTAAAGATGAGCAAAGAAGTGGCTACGAGTATCAGAAAATATGGAGCTACACGAGGAGTATATGTAGGAAACATTAGAATAAAGAATGAGGAAGATGAACAAGAGAAAGAGAAAGAGGGAAGTGGAGATGGAGATGGAGATGAAAAGGAAAAAGAAAAAGAAAAAGAAAAAGAAAATTTAGAGGAGAAAGAGGGAACAGTTAGATTGGAGGATATAAAAAAGCATATGGGACAATTTGGGGAGATTGAAGATGTTAGGGTAAGTCAAGCAAGGAGAAGTGTGTTTGTGTATTATTTAAATATGACATCAGCAATCAAGAGTGTGAATAGCGCCGAGGCAAGTGCAGGATGGCCAAAGGGAGCTAAAATCAATTATTGTCGTGACCGGTGTAATAAAACACAGCAACAACCACAACCACAACAACCACAGCAACAACAACAACAACCACAGCAGCAGCAAGGCATGGGGGGAGCGATTGGAGGTAAAGGTAAACGAGAAAGTGTGAGCGAAAGTGGAAACCGGTGTATATACCTGGGAGGACTACCGCCCAAGACAACAGTTGAGAGAATATGCGATGCGATTCGGGGAGGGCCAATACAGGTAGTGAAGTTGATTCCAAACAAGCGAATATGCTTTGTAACGTTTTTATATGCCAGTGACGCAGCAGAGTTTGTGGCAACGAATGCAAAGCTAATGGTTAATAATGGAGTACAACGAGAGGCGGTGACGGTAGGGTGGGGTAGCCATAGTGGTAAGCTGGCGGAGAACATCCAGCAGGCAGTGCAGACCAACAATGCGACACGGACGGTGTTTGTAAGAAACCTTCCAGCGGGGGCGCAGAGTGTGGAGAAGATTCGGCGGGATTTCGAAGGGGTTGGAGAAATAGAATTTGCGAATTTGGTGATGAGCAAGAATGTAGGCTATTTACATTTTGCAGATATTAACAGTGCGATTGAATTGGTGACTGGAAACAGACCATCAGTATTTCCAGAGATGTATAGAGAGTGTGAGTTTAGTTATGGAAATGATCGATGTAGTTCATCTGTAATAGTTAGCAATCCTAATCCCAACCATAATCCTAATCACACACGACCTCATTATCATCATAGTCATTATCAAAACCAAAATCAAAATCAAAATCAAAATCAGAATTCTCATCAACATCAATATTATTCTAATATGCATCTTGATAATAAACATAATACTGGTTCTTCAACTTTTAACAGACATAATAGTAACAAACCCTATGTAGGTAAAAAGCCTTATAATAGCAATAATAATCGTTATTCCGGATCATCAAATCATCAACAACACCCTCCTCACCATCAACAACAACAACAACAACAACACCAACAGCATCAATCCTACCAAAACTACGAGTCTTCTAATTATTATTATCAAGAACAACAACAACAACAACAGCCAACAAGTCAAAAGCCATCATTTTATCCTCCTAATACTACAACTCAAAGTTATTATCCCTATTATCCACCACCCCCAACACAACCATCTTCTCACCTTTACCCTCCTGCTCCTCCACTTCCTTCCCAGTCCATTCCTCCTCCGATCCCTCAACCCATTCCTCAACCCATTCCTCCTACTCAAAAACAACAACAGCAACAAATGCCTCAACCTCAACCTGTTCACAATCCTTATTATTATCCTCCACAACAGCATCCGCTTCAATATCCCAATCCAAATACTACCATGCCCAATCCCAACACTATTGGTAATACCAATAATACCCATTCTCACTACCCTTCTTCTAACTATTATTATCCACAACAACATCCAAATGGTGGTTCAAATGGTAAATGGTAATAATTCTAAACAAAGAGTACTATTAGATTATTTTCCCTCTTTATATATTTATATATTTATATATATATAACTTATTTTTATTTTAAAGAAATAAAAAAAGAAATAAAGAACGAAAAAAGGAATCAAAGTTTGACAGACCAAGGAAGTTCAGAACCGGCCAAAAATGGAATTACACCACGTTTATCATTATGATCATCTTGATTGAGATAATAAATGTTTGGAATTTGAGTAGGAGATTTGATCACTGTAACAGTATTATTATCGTTATCATTGTCATTATTGTTTTTATGAGAATAGTTTGGTGAAGAGAGTACAGAGCTATAGAATTGACGACCGAAATTAGACACAAAGTCGTCAAAACAATCGAGGATATCAAGGGCGTCAAAGATAGAGACAAGGAGGGGCATTAGGATAGGGGTGGTAAATACACCAGCGGCTCTAGAGTTGCAATTAGTATTTAAAGCAGCATCACAAGGGTTAGGATCGGGGTTAAAAGTGGGGTATTTGGCGGTATAGAGGTGAGGAGCAGAGTCAGAGCCAAGGAAGAAACGTGGGTTTTTACTAGCAATGATTTTACGTAAGGCGGCGCGGTCAGCGGGGTATTTAGGGACAGGTTTGCAGAAATTGTTTGGGTTCTGAAGCCAATCGTCAACGATAAGACATAGATGGTGGGCGGTGATAGAACAGGCCACGTTAGAACCGTTGCTGTTGTCGCTATTCTCGCTATTCTCGCTGTTGCCTAGTTCCAGTATGGTTTGGATGGTTTGGAGTGATGATGCATGTTCCATAACGATTTTTAGTTGAGGGTATCGTGTTGAAAGTTCTACAAGAATTGGAAGGAAACGAAGTTCTGCATCCATTACACAAACATCAGCATCTTTTAAACTAGCATCATCATTATCATTATCATTACCATCATCAGATGTTGTTGTTGTTGTTGTTGTTGTTGTGCTTATTGGACAACATTCACCATGAATATTTAAAACCAATCCTTCGCGTTGCATGGCAACGAATACATGATGGTACTTTTCAATAAATTCGGAAATATAATGCTCACGTCTCCAATCAACTGTGATTCCAGCCAGCGAAGAATTTGTAGTCACCCCCATTGGATATAGCTTGACCCCACCAACAATTCCGCTTTGCTTAGCCTCGACTATTTCTGCCTCTGTCAATCCCTGATGAAAATATAATGTCATGACTACATCTATATCCTCCGCCCTATTACCATTGCCAAACGCTGTCTTGATTTCTTTATAGTACCTTTGGGCATCCCGTGTTGTTAATATCGGTGGTTGTGTATTTGGCATAACATACAAAAGCTGTGTTGCTGTACTTTCATCTTGCAGTATTTTGCCCAATTGCTGCAAAACCTCCCCTTGTCGCAAATGCGCATGGAAATCACTCAACTTTGCTACTTTTAGCTCGGTCTTGGGTGGTCTTGATGTCTTTGTCTTGAAATACTGATTTAAACCCATTTTGAGCTCTTTTGAAATTCTTTTTCTTTTACAAAACTAGATCAAATTTATTCAAAGCAAATATATTTTGTATTTGAGTTGATTTGGCTATTAACATTATCAATTATTTCTCCCTTTCAAAAAAAAACAATGTTTGTGCGCAAAAATAAAAAGATGAAACGAGTTGAAAATTTTTTATCTTGTCGAATTCACATGATTTAAATACCTTGATCAGCTTTTTGTGTTTATTATTAAAAAGTTTAGTTAATTCCGTCTTTCATATCCTCCTCCTCCAGCCACTCCTCTTGCTGCTTGGATTTTTTAAAATAAATAATGAAATATAAATGAATGGACCATTAATACCAAAAGATAAGATTAAATAATTAAATAAATATGAGTAGTACAAAATAAATAGAAAAGATTAATTTGAAAAATTCACATAGGATGAAGATAGTATAGAACTAGAGAAGTATTGTTGATTGGTAGGATTGTTTGATTGTGAAGTTGGTAAAAAAGAATCAGGTGTAGAGCCGTTGTTATTTGAAGGAGAAGAATAAAGATCAGAGTTTTGAAGAGTTATGGTGATTGAGGAAATGGGGTCAGCTTGAGGAATCGAAGAAGATGAAGAAGATGAAGAGGAGATGGAAGGTTGGAGGCTAAGCTTGTTTGAAGAAATCAGAATGGAATCAACAAGATCGGCAAGTTTCTGATAACCCTGGACACCTTGTTTTTGTAGAGGTTGCAATGAGGCTTGAACACGGACAGAAATACGAAGCTTTTCGATATCATCGATGTTTGAGCAAGACAAGATGCGTAAAACAAGAGAAGCACCATGAACTTGATCAGAAACAATATCCTCAAGAACCTGAGGCTCAGGATTGAAGAAGAGAGTGTTGAGCAAAAGATCACGGGCATCGGGTTCTTGGCGCTGATCAATGAGTTTGAGAATAGAGGTCGAACCAAGTTTGTGAGTACAAAGATGGCGCAAATGGCAGGCGAGCTGAGGAGCCAATACACGGAAACGGCCGGGGAAGGCAGAAATATCAAGGAGCCAGGTGATGAGGATATTTCCATTGGGGTTTGTAGCAAGTGAAACAGAGTCAAGAACCAAAGAGATAGCAACGAGTTTCTGCTGCGATCGAGAAGTATTTGGATGTTCCAAACAAGTGCGAATAGCACGAGCACCAAAGCGGCCCTGGGCGATTTCCCAACAACGAGCATGGATAGCTTCAAAAATGAACTGGTTGCGACCATCGGCAAATGGAAGACAGCACTGGACAACATAATTACCAAGCTGGTCGAGCAGCAGCTGAGGAATAAATGGACGCAAAGCATCGACAATGGCGGACTGCTGATCAGCAGAGGAGCAGCAGTCGATCAGCTTTTGAATAGCCCAGGTACCATTTTTGTGAACACCAATGGCTGCAATGTGGCGAGAAACTGCAGATATCATAGCCAGTTTCTGAGCGCTGGTTGCACGTTCGGCCAGGCGCTGGACCAACATGTTTCCAACATAATCTGTACATAATTCTGCCAATACATGAAGAGATTCGTTAAAAATAGCATCAAATTCACCTGATGGACACTGTACGTCCAGCCGCTTTCGCATTTCGCGCAGTTTGGCTTGCGAGAATGGCAAATCGCGTGATTCAGGCAGTGGTGGCAAAGATGTGACGTATGGGAAAGCGACCAGCTGTTCATCCATAGCCGGGACTCCAGGCTCTAGCACATCTTCATTTCCCAACCCAACTGTAGATGTACCCAAAATGGCATTTGCTTCGGCAATACGACCACTCATTGTAAGAGGTGGTGCTGTTGGAATCATATTACGCAGACGGTGATGACCCTCAACACCTTTAAGTGGTACTTTAGCATACCCAATACGCAAAACCATTCCATCCAACTCCTTACCATTAGTCGCTTGCTTAGCTCTCACCGAGTCTTCCAATCTTTCAAAGTTCACAAACCCACAGTTTTTCTGTGTCAGAATTCGTGCACTTTCAACCGCTCCAAACTGCTCAAACAATTGTCGCAACGATCCTGCTGTTGTGTTTGGTGATATATTTCCAACCCACAAAGCCCGTGTAGGCTGCATCGCCTGTGCATCACTACTAGCATATCCCTCGCCACGCCCATACCCTACTCTCACTGTGCAGTTTCCTACCATTCCACCTTGCATCTCGTCGTGTGCTCGCATAGCATCCTCTAGTCTCATAAAGTTAATAAACGCACATTCCTTGTCTGGCAGAGTTCGTAGACTCTCAATACGTCCATATTTACCAAACATCGATATCAACTCGCGTGGTGTAATCGCCAAATCCAGGTTTCCTACCCACAACGACCGTGTTGGTGCCAGCTCACCAATCGATCCAATACTTCCACTCAGTGACATCGAGCTAATGTGTCGACTGTCGCCAAGTCCAATACCATGCAATAATCCGCTAGTTCCTGCTCGTCCCACTGCCGAAAAATTATTCTCATTCGACCCTGAGACCGGAACATCGTGGCTAAGTGTAGTTGCTGGCTTACCTCGCCCCATTCGCATTGCATCACCCTGTCCCAAAAAGTTTAGTGACCCTTGTCTCAAATGTCTGTTACCCAACATCTGTGCTTGCGGTGCCATCTCATTCTCATTGTATTCCATGTCATACCCGAACCCTGTCCCCATTCGCCCCAAATATCCGCGAATCCCCGCTGTTCCAAGTCCTTCTAGCGGTCTTCGCCCTATAAAGTTATCTACATCTGTTGCATTCCCTAAAGTATGCGATCTAGCATGTGCTTTAAACTCCATCCCTTGTCCTAGCGAACTGAAGTTCAGCTTGTCGTTCCTCGCTGTATCTCCAAACGAATAGCCCTGCAATCGCGCCTTGGTTGTTCTCCAGTTGTCCCATGTATCTGGTGCTGAAATTCCTCGGTTAATAGCCGTTCCCTCCACCCCCTCAACACTCTTCATTTCTCTTTCCTTCTCTCCGCTTCCTACTCCTTTCTCTTTTCCTATCACCGTTTCACTTCCTTGGTCTAGATATCCCATCCCAAAATCTTTATTCACTCTTGTAGGCACCGCTACACTATCACTTCCCCATACATTTTCTTCCGCTATCCCATATACTACAGATGACCCCACTGCTCTTTCATTCACTTCATTGCTCCCTTCTGTCTCTTTCGCTCTCACTGTCCCATCCTCCAATCCCGGTGGTGGATGTTGTATTCCTGGTGGCAACCCAAATATACTTTCATTTGATATCTCTGCAATTGGCCCTCCAAACCCTTCTCCACGCTGCCTCTCCTTCTCCATTCCTATCCTCATTTCCTCTCTTCCCCGAGAGCCCACATCCATCTTGTTTTCACCTGTATTCTTCAATCCTAGTCGCTCAAACTGTGTTGTTGGCATCTCTTCATTATCATAAAACCGCCAGGTTCTTCTTCCATAATCGCCAGATCTTGCATTCATCATATCCAACAATGATGTTCCATATGACTTTGTCCTCATATGTCGGATCCCCTCGTCTTGATCCGTCCTCACCGCCCTAATCGCCGTAAACCCTTCTTTTCCCCCCATTTTATCCAACTTTTCGTTTTCTCTCTCCTCCTCTCCCTCTGGGCCTTTTGTAGTTTCTCTACTGTCATAAATACCCTCTCCTCTGTGACCCTTGGTCCATACATCCAACACTATCTTGTCCACTACCTCTCTTTCATACGCTGTGTCTGTTGTGTTATTTGTATTACTGTACTCTACCTTTGTACCTTTACTTATATCCAACTCTTTCATCATTTTTTTTCTTTTTTCCTGCTGTTTGATTTTGCTTTGTGCTTGCTATTACTTTTTTCTCCTTCTTGTCTTTACTTCTTGAATAGTAGTCTTATTCTTTATCTTTGAAATACAATTACAATTGTCTCCTTTTTTTTCTGTAATATCAGCTATTACTTTTTATGAATTATATCACTATTTTTCTACTCTATTTATTGATCAATTTATTCTTAGTTAGCAACTTTTAACTATTCTTTTAACTATCCTTTCGCCCTTTACTACAAATAATTTACCCTTCACCAACTATCCTTCGCATTCCTCCTTTTCCGATATATTATCGAATATCACCCCCCCTCCTAAAAAAAGCAAAATCTTTCTTACCTGTTGCTTTCTATTGCGTTCTCCTCACAAATGATGCTTCCTTTTTCCAGTTACTAAAGTAGATCTACAATAAGTATCCTAAACAAGGTACTTCTCAGTGAGTCCGTTGGTTGTGCTATATTATATTAGGTATATTAATTATATTAAAGTTAAAAATAAAAATGCCTAGTCTTTATCATCAAAGAAATTATTTGAATATTTTTGCCGTTTTAGCAACTTTTAAGTTTAATACACCCAAAAATAATTTCAGTTTTTTTTTGATTATTTTTTTCTTTTGCCCCCCTTTTTACAAAATAAATGAAAATATATGACACAGAGCTATTGTGCTTTCTCAAAATCCCGTGCTTATTTTATTTCCATTCTATTTATCTGTCCATTTTTCTTCAGCCAAAAAAAGTGTCATTTTGTTTTAATTAATTGCCTTTTTTTCTTTACTTGTTATTTGTCCACAATCAGAATTTGATATTAAATTTGTTCTTTGTCATGCCGTGTGTGGCTAGATTTTTTTGTCTTGTTATTTTCCCACCAGTCTTAACCATCTAGAAATACACGTTGCTCTGTTTTACCCGGCCTAGCCTGGGCACAACTATACACTTTCAATTTTTCATATAAAAATTGATTTTCATGTTCCTTTTTATTACACTACCAACAAATTTCAACCTTGTTTTGCAAAATTACGCTCTCCCTCCTATCTCTCCTCCCATCGCTTTTTATTTCTGTGGATTATGTAATAAACACCACTTTTTTTTTTGCTAATCACACAATTGATAATTATGTAGGGCTTAGTCCTCGACAAATTTTCATTCATAAATTTGATTTGCTGTTTGGTTTATTAACACATACTACTTGGCTATCCATTCCAGTACCAACACTCACATTCACAGCTACTTTCCTCCTATCTCTCTCTTTTTCATCTTCTTTCCTCCATTTCCCCCATTTTATTACTATTCGTGTCTTTTTTTTTTTACCAATATCTAGTTCTTTTTAATTTCCACATTTATGATTTTCTTACATTTGCAATACTGCCAAAAAATACGCAATACTTTTTCTTTTTTTTTGGCAAAAAGGCCAACAAAATGTAATCAAAGCCTGAAAAAGAAAGAAAATAACCATCTGACCAAATAGTGGGAACATGAGTAAAAAAATTTACCTTTGTATTTTAAATTGGTATTTCGACGTTGTTCGTAACCAATGAATATTATGTATTAGTATTTATCGATTGGTTTAACTGAATAGCCTTTAGATAATTATAAAGTAATCCGCAAATGATTTTTTTGGTTTACTTTTTCCTCTTTGAATGATTCGGTATCTTAATAATGCTCCAAAATTAATGAAATGCAATTGATTATTGACTATGCCAAGTAAAATATGTGTATTTGCTTATAATATCGAACATCAAAAAAGGTGTTTTTTTTTCTTGCTAGACCTTTTTCGGTCTGGGAATTTCCTAGTTTTTATATTGTTTTTTTATTTCAGCAATGCTATTCATATTTTCAAAAATAATTGCTCACTTTTTTCATTTCTTTTTACCCTCTCATTATAATTTCTCTCCGCCTTACTCTTTCTTATTCCACATTATTTGTGGTGAAAAATAGACATCCGTCAACCCTAGGCCCACCTCCCTTATCATTTGTGGCTTTTGGAGTGCTGTTTTAATGGTCAATAAGTACTTTATTTTGACCTAGCATGAAAACTGGACCCGTATTCTCCTTTGCCTCCCCCCTTTCCTCTCCCTCTAATATACTTTTACCTCTTGTTTCTTCCGCTTCCTCCCCAATTCTCCAAAACCCTGCAATTATTCATAAATGCATACATTGAAAAAATAACAATAAAAATATTTTTCTGATTAAGCAACGTTCTTAATTTGTTTTTTCGTTATTCCCCTCCCCCCTTTGTCCATTTATTTTTTTTAGTTAAAGCAAATAGCCACTATCCATTTTACAATAAGCATGAATGTCAAATCTTCAATCCAGCTGGGGCGGGGAGGGAGGGGGGAAATTCTGATTTGGAGCTTTCTTATCAGTATTTCATCCCGTGCTTTCTTTTTTTTGTATTTTTTTACTGATTCGTTCTTCTCTGCCTCCGCCCATTCCCTTATTTTCGCTCTAAAAGATATACTATACAATGCATAGAAACCAAATGGTATTTTTTAAAGATAGTTTTATTTTTGGAGTTCTTGCTACGCTTTTGCATTAATAAACTGAAAAAACAAGGTTGCGCATATAATTCATGGCTGATAACCACATCTTCAATCCACTCCTTTTTTGAGTGGGTGTGTGTGTGTGTTACTTGATCCCATCTATTCATTCACTTTACCTTACTTTTCATCCCCCCTTTTAATGGTTTTTTTTTCTACTTTGCTTTAAAATCTCAAAAAAAAATCGTCTTTATTGGTGTTTTTGTTAACTTTTTCTCTGACTTGATTTCAATCAGGTAAAAACATAAATATTGAGCATGGAAAATCAAGCAATCTATTGTTGTGAATGACAATCAAATGTTCAAAGTCAAAAATCCAAAAAAAAAAGCTCTGCCTCTCTCCTTTACCACCTGCACCTTCCGCTTCATTTATTGTTCATTCTCCAAACCAAGAGCTAAATCAAAACCAGAGCCGAGATAAAAAGCCAGAACCAAAATTAAAACTCAGAAAAACAATGTAAAAAACAGGTGCATGGGAAAGTTTTGAACACTTTCAACAATATATGTGGCCCTTGTTTTTTTGGGGGGTTCAGTACAACATTTAATAATGCTGTTTGTAAATCTAAAGTTTAAAAAAAGTAGCCATCTCACTGTCTTGTGTATGTGGTATGCGGCGTGTGTGTGCTTTTTTTAATTTTTTTTTTACAAGATTGTTGTTCAAAAATGCCACCAACTTTGGTTACATGATTATTTGTGTTTTTCCTATAGAATTATCTAGAAACGCTTCTTACACTTTGTACAATTTCTAATTTTAAAGCAAATAAGAAAACAAACTTTATCGGTTTCAAACTAGATATTGTTGTAAGAATATATGCAATTATGCATTTTCTCTCTTCATTTATATATGAAGGCTAAATGAAATCAATTTAGTCATAACTAATGTCTATTGAAGGCAAGAGAGCTTTAAATGACATACTTTTCATTATCATAGCCCCTCATAAATATTATTTGTCCTACATCCTCTCTTGTTTAGTATCCATCACACTATTTTCATTATTGTGGTTTAGTGTGCTTGCTGGTACAAACTTGTATACCAAGAAATGTTAGAATTAAATTGAACAATGTCCTTCATTAACTTCACCCTCATCCTCACACGCACCTTCATCTTCATCTTGATCTTGGGTTCGTTAAAACCCACGTGCTCAAAATCAATACGAACCAAAATATTTCATTTCTATTCTTGGTTAGTAGTAATGATACTACCAATTAAACCGTTTTACTAGAAAGTGTCCTTTATTTTGCCATTGCACTACCAACTTCGCCATACAAGGCAATATTGGCTAATACACCTTCAAATCCGCCTCATTGTTTATCGAGGAAATAACTGTGGTCTATGTATTATTTTTTACAAATATATGTAGAGTTGTGATTATGAACAGATATAATCATTTGACTGCCATTCACTTATCGCCAATTTGTAACCATGAGAGTATGTTCTCATAAAAAAAGAGATAGGGAAACAAAATACATTATTTGTGGTTATATTCTCATGAAAAATGCGACATAAACTCATATGTAACCCGTCCTCAAACACCGCCTGATATACTGCTACTTGATGTCATATAGTGTTCATTAACATAATATACGTCTTTGTCCTGCGTAACTAAGCAGTCCAGTAATAAAACCTAGTCACTCTCATTCAATTAATGACACCAATCTACTTACAGGAAAGAAAACTATGTAAATCCACATCAATGACGGCTGGAAGCTAAAATAGTCCACTTCTGATACACCGTTGATTATTTGTATTTCCCTTGCACATTAGGCTAAAGGAACAAAACTTGTTAGTCGTTACCGAGTTTATTTTGTATGTGGTAACAGAACACTTTTTTTGTTTAGTGTTAAAATCATGCCATAATAATAATAATAGAATATATGAACCTCCCCAAAAAAAATGCAATCAGTCCTTAATCAGCAAATATGTTTTGATTTTCTTTCACTCTAGATAAATCTTGAAATTATCATAACCCAAGCCTCTTATTTCAGCTATGCTTTAGGAAAAAATTATCCTCATTTATATCCTCTTTATTTTTTTTCATTTAGGTTTCATTTCAGCTAAAAAAAATGGCAAAGTCAATCCTTTCCCAAAGCGTTTGGTTTTTTTTTGGTGTTAATATTATAAAGTAGAAACTAAACATATACCAGAAAAAAACATCGCTATAGGCGAAAATGAACCGCGGGTTTTCATGGTTTCCATGTATAAACACGAAATATTTACAAGTCACAAAGTTGCAAAAATTAAGAGGAGAGGTAACGAGTCATACTTTTAGTATACTTCAACAACGTGGATTGATGGATAGGGCCGGCTGTTTTTGTGTTATTATGAATTTTTAGCCTACATGGAGTTAAAGCACAAGAGGAAAGCCGATTTATTAAAAGCAAAATAAATGACAACTATGTGATGGGTTTAAGGACCACTGATCCTTCATCTTTTATACTTCCATTAAATGGTTTCATTGATGCAAGTTTGAATTTTTTTTTGCAATCCAGTTTTATCCTATGTAAAATTAATTGAACTTTTACTTTTCCCCCTTCTCTTAGTTACTGGCAAATGTAGTACTTTTACAGCATTTGTTTCGAATGTTTACTATATATATATTTTTGGAAACACAAACATTTAAGCAAAGCAAAACAAAACAAAAGCCGTTTCATTTACACCATCTTCCTCAATAAAAACACAATTTTGTAACATTCCTTTTTTAATCATCACATACTTTCCTCTCCGAGATTTACCTAAATAGTGCACCAACTAGAAAAGTCATATCCATATCCATATCCATATCCATATCCATATCCATATCCATATCCATTCAACACGCTTTTCCCAACCAAATGGTTTCTCTAGCCTACAATACACTTTGTGCATATAAATTGTACAGTTATAAATATAAGCGCATCAAAAGTAAAACTAGCATATTTTGCCATTAACAGTTGCAATACTTTTTCTTTACTCTTGGTGGCTTTATCATGTGTTTATAAGAATGTGTTGATCCTAACTGTGAAATTACAAATATTAGCATGGTTGAGTGGCTCATATATTATAATAACAGACTCAGCAGAATTAAACCGGTATTTTTAATTGTTTACATAACAAATCTAACGAAGAATGCATTGGTAATCACAAATCGCATTGTTAAAAACTATAAGATGTTAAAAACGAAATCAAGAAGCTAGAATGATTTTCTTTTTACTGCAAGTAAGTGTACAGGCTTTTTTTATGTCATGGAAATACTTTGTGATATATAAATGGTAATTTGTATTATAGATGAAAACTTAATGAGAATTACACAGTTGTTACAAAATGGAAAAATCTGTACAAGATTCGCTTAATTAAAAATATGGAGTTACACAGTGTAATCAAAAAAAACGATTGATAAATATTAATTAAAGCAATAATTTAGACTAGGAGCATTTACATTCGTCAAGAAAGGGTGTAATCCTTAACACAAAATATTTGTAAACAAAAAAGACTATTTTATTATACAAAATTGGTACAAAAAATGTGTAACATTTGCTTATAATTACACTGGGAATATATTCCTACTGGACAATCCTTCTCAGTAATTCAAAAAGAATAAAAGGTACATTACTTTGTTTTTCAAAGTTTAATTAAAAGCAGTAGAATATCTGAGCACATTAGCTGAAAATAGGCACCTGAAAGTGGATTTTGAGTATGAAAGGCTTTTATTACTTTTTGTTTAATGCCCAAAAGCAACAGTAACTACTAGCTCTTTAATAAAAACGCACAGCATCAGAGATACTATTAGGTGTGAAAACTTGAAGCATCCTTTTTTGTTTACACCTTCTCTTATATAAGAAATAGAATCAAGTATTTATCCGAATCTTGTCCTTAAGTTGACTACAAAGTGAAAAAGCAAATGTTTAATGTGTATACAGGGCCTGGAGATCAATTTTGAGCCGGGTATGTACTATAAAAGTATATATGGGTTAAGGTGTATATTTCTATAAGTTTTGACTAAAAATAGTGATATGAAATCCAATTTCGCTAATTAATCCAGAATAGTCTTAATAGTGATAAGCCAAGTCGAGTATTCAAAATAAAAAAAGAGCGTATTTTGAAAAGGCTTTTTGAGTAAACTTTAAATAAAACTGCTTTCAGACTACCCGATTTGTGTATTCTAATTTTTTTGGGGCTGTTTATTTTACCACTTTATAGGTTTAATTAACACCAATCACAAGTTAATTAAAGGTTATATAGGGATATAACCATCCGAAGGTAGAACTATCTTACAGAACATGCACTATCAATATGCTTGTTTTAAAAACTCTGATCCTCTTCCCCTCCTCATATAGTCACTCTTGCGCTTGAAGTTCAGTCCATACCAGGAATTAAAAAGTCACAAATCGTGACTAAAGCTCATAACTTCGGAGATATTTTGAAAATAATAAAAGAAGTGGTAACGATGAAAAATGTATTGACTGAAATGGCAGGACTTTACTCTAGGATGACATGATACGATCTTGTATCTATCTAGCATATTATTTCGTGTAGTGGATATAATGGTAGCAACCAGGGGTTATAAATAAACGGAAAAAAGATGAAATTAAAAAAATATTTGCAAGTGTCAAATAAAAAGAAACGACGGTGTTTACCGAATCCTAATTCATTGTTCAACAGCTTGTTTTTTCTAAACCTGGAATATGGCTATAAAAAGAAAGAAAAACCTTCCTTATTGAGATGAGGTTTACAAACTCTCGGGAATAAACAACTCTTTTCAATTTGATATGCATGCAATATTTTTGTAATAAGCCTAGATGATATTACAGCTTTTCTAAATTGCCCAATTCAATTGCATATTTTCCCCTCGTTTCCTCTCTTTCCCTCCAAAGTTGAGATTAAAAAACCAATACCAGGAAAATAATGATTAAAAGCAAACAAGGGGGAAGTTTAGTCATGATGTTCATATTAAAACAGTGGGTAATTTTATTGAAATATATTGGAAAAAAAATAGGGAGATATAATGCTAGTAATAATAGGAACCTAGTAAGTATTACAGTTTATATATGTGCTTAGGGCGTCATAAAATTATGCAGTATTTAATTAAAGTGAGAGTTTGAGGAAATCTTAATTCTTGTGTAGTACGAAATAAATTAGGGTGTTTTTCCTTTAATTGATTAAGTAATTATGATCCTATTCGCTAAAAAAATTAATGATGATAAAAAAACATACGAACATTGTTTATTATGGGTATTAGAGGAGAAAAAAATGAAAAAACGAAAAAGAGACCGGTATACTGGTGTAATGGTTTAACCGGTAGAAAAGGGTATATCTAAATAAGGTTTTTGTGGGTATTGTGCACTTATTTATTTGTAGTACTATTATCTATTAAAATTACTAAGGAAAAAAGATTGATAATTTGATAATTAGCACAAGTACTGATTATATAAACCATGCAATGTCCAAAAGGGGTTTAAGAAAAAAAATAAATTGTAAATGTAATAAATGTAAAAGCATTTGCACAATTTACTCGAAACCTTTTGGAAGAATAAAACGCAAATGTGTATTGTTCTATACACTATTTAATACTTTTATAATCCTGACAGTTTAAACTGAAAAAAGGGGAGGGATGGTAGTAAGTTTGTAATAAAAGTAGTCTGTATTGAGAACTGGATGGGATTTTGTAACACTTTAATCGATTTAAACGCTTTCTGCTTGCCTTTTAAACGCGATAGATAACCGGTTATTAACATTCATATTACTATAACCATTATTATTTTTACTATTCCTAATACTATTTATTGGATATGAGCAAACGTCAGTGATAGATACGAGGATATTGCAACCTAAAAGAAACAGAACGGGTTTGATTCCGGACAATAAATGTCAAACTTGATGATCCATGGTATGTAAAAAAAAGGTATAGATAGTTAACAAGTATAAAGCAATTATTTACCCTTGTAAACCCTGAAAGAGGGAGGGAACGGTGATAAAGCTTGTGGAAAAAAAGAAATAGGTTGAATAGTATTAGCTTATCCAAGTGCAAATAGCGACGACAATATTGATAGCAACAGCTGTTAGTGGGTGTGTAAAAGCGGTAGTAGAAACTCAAATCGAGGGCTTGTAGCTAAAGCTGATAAAACTAGAATAACTAAAAAAAAATCAGCGACTGGCTGAGGAATCAAAAAAATAGAACCGTAATAATATAATATTGACGAAAAGAATAGAAAAGAAAACAAAGGAAAAGGTATTTAGAGCAAAAGTGAAGCAAAAAAAAGGAATAAAGAATAATGGCGACTGAACCTGAAACAGAGCCTCATGTCTCGATTGAGCTTCACAATGAAAAGATATATATGTGCGAAAACAAAAGCAGTGCTGGTTTCTATAATAACCACGATTACAACTCAGTCAGAGGTATTGTACACGTAAACATTAAAAGAAAGACCGAGTTTGAGACGTTCTTTGTCGAATTAGTTAAAATTGTAACTATTTTTTCTGTTAAGGGTAAAGTAAAAAAGTGCATTTAATATATATATATATCTATATAGTATAAAGTATGGATGCATTTGTCTAAAAAAATATACACGTATCTATAGATAAAGATGGTCATGATAAATCAAAAAGTATAACCAGTACACATACAAAACAATCACTATTTGGACAGCTACTGACAGAAGATGGGCTTCCTGTAGAACTAGAGGAAGGCGCACATTTGTTTCCGTTCAATATACCAGTGCCAACATATTTGCCATATACAGTACAAACAAAGTTATGTACGGTAGAGTACGAGCTAAAGGTGACATACTTAAGGAAGAATGGCACAGTGATGGTTGGTGGGAGAGCACGTATAGAGCTGTTCGGATCGTACGAGGAGTATATGGCTATGTATGATAGTATTGCGGCCAAGAAGGGGGCACCAAAAATATACAGTAGCATTTCGCTATTACCTAGCCATCTCGAGCCAAGAAAAGGCAAAAAAGTCCTGTTTGAACAGATAAGTATTAAGACGATGGAAGATACCAAGTTAAAGCTCAGGTGGGAGAATGGAGTATTGGCCGAGGGGCAAATGTTAGGGATGGAAATTACAGTTTCAAAATCGCCTATAGAAAACACAGAGGCTATAGTGACACTTGCTCTTCGGGAAAAAATACAGTTGCGATTTTATGAGCCGTATAAAAAAGATGATAATTTGGTTTCAAATTTTAAAAAATTCTGTAACACTAGTTGTATATTCAAGAAACGGATTATTATAGGAAGTAAAGACAAAAAAGGAGGAAATAATGATAATTACCATTCAATGGTAATACCAAAAGAATTTAAAAAGACTCTGAATGATGCGTTTAAGCTTAATGAGTTGGAGGGCGGCTTTAAAAAAATATCAGATGAGAACTACTATGGCAACAATGGGAAAAAAGGAGAAAGGGTTCTTGGTAGCGGAAGTAAAAAATTAGAAGGTAGTATCAGTAAGACCAACCCGGTGGAATCGATAAGAGAAATAAAAAGGAGTGGTAATAAAAGAGATAGCAATACTAGCAGAAAAAGCAAGGATTCCAACGCAAAATATTTCGATGAAGAGTCTGACGGGTTTAACGCAGCACAAAACCGGAGACACGAGGATCCCGAGTTTAGGGAATGGGTAATAAATTTTGAAGATATATTCAATAATGACGAGGAGAAATATGTATACAAAGAGGATGTGCATGATAACATATTAAGTGAGCTAAAGGAGTTTAATAGACAGGAAATTGTCGAGTTGGAATGGAAAAAACATGAAAAGAGGGACCGTGGTAAGACCAAGATTTTTGAGAGAATACCTTTGAAGATTGGCCGAAACATAAACTACGACTTAAATTCAACGAATATCAAAGTTGAACACTACATAGATGTAGCGTTGGAAATCAGACCAGTTGGCAAACAAAGCAACAGTAATGACAACGATGAAACAATAGATAAAGAGTCAACAAAACGTGTAAATGACAGAAACGCAAGAGGCTTAGTGAATGAATATTTCAAATCCAAGCGAGTTGTTATTGCTCCACATTATACATCAAATCTCAATAGAAAAGTTCAAAGCACATGCACGGCTTTGAGCGATCAAGCGAGTCTGACAATTAAACAAAAAAAACCCAACAAAAAAGTCATGTCAGAGGGGTATAAAAAATTGTTTATAGATGCTTTGAAAAATTCAAGTACTAGTTCGTTGGAGGCATTTCCAATGGTACAACCTACCTCACCCGAAAGACCTAAGCTCTTAAACATGAATATGTTGGAGTATTTGAAGTTAAAAAACACATCACTTATAAGCTTTAGAGATAGTAATGAGACATACTATAAAGGAGCAGGATCAACAACGGACTTGTATAGAGAAAATTCAAACTCGTCCAAGATCTCATCAAAACGAACATATCATTCCACTGAGTACTCGGAAAACAAGTTTAGTATAAAATCGCTGGAACAAGATGATTTTGAATTAGTAACAACAGCCCAGGATAATGAAAATAAGTATCAAAAATCAATCTATAGCAACAACAATAAGAAGAAGACCAGGCGAGAGATCGTTCTTATAAGCCCACCAAATGATTTATCATCAAGACAAAAAAATCAATATTTTCATAAAGATGATAACAAGAGCTTAGCTAGTACAACTAGATACGTAGATAGAAGCCAGAAACCTATCTCTATAAACAATATTGCCCACACTAAAAAAAACAATGATTTATCACTGTATTTACTGGGGGAAAATAAAAGTAATCACAGTTATAACACTACACCATCCCTTTCCAATAATGATGCTTTATTTGGAATTTATGAAAGTACAATATTGAGCTGTAGGGTGAAAAGTGATCCTGGTCTTGCAGATGAATCGCAGAAACTTTTAACAACAATCAATCCAACTAATGTCGGGCTAGTTTCAAAAACCCGTTTGGAAGAGCGACATACTAGTGGCTTACATCGCAACAAATCAACCAAGACCACCACCACTGTCACAGCTACTACCAACACAATACACAAAAGACATTCCAGAGCAATACGTTTTGATTGTAATTCACAAAGAGTGTTCAGAAACAGTAAAGTATACAAGAATATTTACGTAAATAACAACAATACAGGGGTATTTGCAAATGAAATGTTTGCTATTACAAGAACAGATAAAGTATCAAAGGAGCTTAATGACCATTTATTCTCTCATAAAGAGCGTATGAATGCATTATTTGGAAGCCAAGGCAAAGATAGGGATAAAGATAAAAATAAAAGTGGAAATGAAAGCGAGAGTGAAAGCGAGAATGAAAGACAGAATGAGGGTGGAGGTCAGAGCGAGAGTGAGAGTGAGAGTAAAAGGAAAAGGAAAAAGGATTTCACTAGTTTAATGATAACTAAAGATTGTATATCAACCCCTACTAAGGACGATATCCATAAATCATTGCCATATGATCCTGTAAATGATAATTCCTATTTACTTGGTAATAAAAGCATCGTTCCTGAAATTCCAATAACTAGTTATGAGGACTTTTTTGAAGAGAAAAAACCGAATATTAATGAGTTTGATAGAAACAGTATTTCTAGCATACCTGCAAAAATGAAATCCAACCCAGATGGTAATACCAATGTTAATCTACAAAATTTTTCAAAACAACTCGACTTCCCTGAAAACAGTACTTGCACAAAATATCCATTACAGTCAACCACTCCTAACCTTGGTTTGCATCCGTACGATTGTGGCAACGATCAAAGTAAATTTTACAACAATCATCAAAATATGAAACTCAGCGGTATTGCAACTACCGATGAGAAGCTGCATACTGGTACTAGTGGTAATACTGATAGTACTAGCAGCAATAATTATAATAATAATATTACCTACAACAATAGTAATGGTGGTTCTAGTAATACTACTAATACTAATCATGACTATACCCTAATAAGATTGAAAAAAAATTCATCATCCTTTTCAAGATTATTTGAGCCGTTTGTTTTTAATGTAAACAAAATTCATGACGAAGGCAGCTCGTTAAAAACTCAAGATCACAAACCTGTAACAAATACCATTCATAAAGCCGAAATTTCTCCGATGTTGTTTTCCCAACCTATTCAACTCTCCGAAAATAACCAAAGTAACATCAATCCTTTTTCAGTTGCGAAAATTACAACTGATAATACTTTGAAATATGACAATATGGCTCCTTCAAATCCATATAATAACAGTGATCTGGACTTCTATTTTGGTTTGGATGATACGTGTACCGATACTAACAATCAACATGATAATACTACTGGAAATTCTAAACCAAACCTCCCGCCTAAAAAGTCCTCTAGCCTTCGACAAACCACTCTTTTATCTCAACAGAAGAGTATATATGGTACTCGTATTGAATTTTCTCCTTTGGAAAGAGTTCTTGAAGAGCCACCAATATCTAACTCTAGTTCTAACTCTAGCTCTAAATCCAAGTCCAAATCCAAATCCAAATATGCAAGTGTAGATATTTGTGAAAACGCTGCTGCAAATGGTACAAGAATCCCATCACTGCTCAAACAAGATCTGCGTGATTCTGCCAGCATTATAGAAAGGTGTGATGATAGTATAAAGCTAGTGGCTCTTCCCGACGAACCAGACTACATTGACCTTGGAACCGCTCTCAAGTCTGATCTGTTGGGAGCACCAGACATCAATGGTGATTTAACCAAAAGCAAGAAGGCATTTTTTAGCAAAATGGGTTTGGGTCCATCATCCACTACTACTAAAAAAATGAACTTGTCTCTTGATCCGCATGTAAACTTGCTAAATCTTGAAAAGCATTTTTATACTAGTGAGCAACAAAAACAAAATACCACTGGCACCAATACTAAGTCTGACACTCAATATATTACTCATAACCCTTCAAATATTGCTGATGAAACTCTGAGTTACGACACTAGCACAAGAAATTCTTATAATGGAGCTAATGTACATAATACCCAAACCAATACTACAAAACAAAATTCAAATGATTCCAGAAGATCTGTAAAGAGTTTTAGTGAGAAAATGTTCCATGGATTTCAAAACCTTTTCAAAAAATAAACTTTGTAGCTTTATTTTCCATATTTTTTGCTTTTGGTTTTGCTTTTGCTTTTGGTTTCAGCTAGCTTGTTTATTGCATGAGAACCAACTTCATGTTATTCTAAAAGAGCAGTTGGGTTGTAGGATAGATCTTGCAGATTTTAATTTTATTTCCTAATGAATTTTCCTCATTTTATTGTCTTTGTCCAATTTGTAATTCATTTTTTTCAAATGTATTAAAATTTTTGTTTATTAAAAAAAAATATATATATATAAACAAATATCAAACAGGCACAGGTAAAAAACGAATACATATAGAGAATAAACGATATTACGATAATGGCTACGGGAAATAATCCACTGCAACTTTTAAGAGAATTTATAATAAACAACAAGGAGATTGATTTTTTGGATAAGGATGGTAATCTTACAACAAAAATAGAGGAGGCTGAACAAATAAAGTTTGGCGATGCAGGAACTTTTGACAAGAATGAACTTACAAATTACTATTTTTCGAAAAAAGCCGCCGATAGGTATTCCTTAATATCCATGCTTTATTTCTGGAAGAACAGAAATGAAGGATATTATACATACCTCAAGGCGACACAGCTAAACAAAATCCAAGGAGTTAGTTTTACTTTTAAAACAGATTTAATTGATTATCTAAGTGGTAAGAAGGAGACTAGCGATAATCTAAAGGATCAAAAGGAAATTGAACAGTTAGAAAACAGTCTAGATGTGGAAAATGAGGATTTGGACGAAGGAAGGTTGGGTAGCAAACGAAGTAATGAAGAGGAAGAAGAACTCACCCAAATGTGCAAACAAATAGCCAAAAGAGAACGGGTTTTGGGAGGCAGAAACTCGATTTTGACCAGCAACAAATCCTTTGAACATGTGATAAAGATTTCTGAAGAAATGCTAAAAAAGGCATTGGAGGGAGGCAAGGAAGAAAAGAGCGGAGCAAAGAGTGTGGTACACAAAGGGGGCGTTAAGAGTGCTGTGGAGAGTGGAAACACTACAAGGGTGGCGGGGCACCGGAAGGATACACGAGATAAAACATTGAAGGAAAGTGATGAGTTGGTGATAATTATTCCCTCGGCGGCGACATCAATAGTCAACATGTACAACATTGAAGAGTTATTAAAGGGGCATAAATTTAGCGATAACAAAATAGCAATTAGTTCAGGAAAAGAAAAACCACGAAAAATAATAATTGAGCAGGAAATTAGCGGGCGAAAAAGAAAAGTCAAAATAGTGGATAGCATTAATGGATTTACAGCAGAAGATTGGGACAAAGTAGTATGTGTACTAACAAATGGTGCAGCATGGCAGTTTACAAACTGGATCTGGGGGGCACCACAACAGATCTTTGAAAGGGTTTTTGGAGTATATCCCAAGTTTAGTGATGAAAAAGTAAGAGATACAGCTGTTGGATGGAATTTGTATGTAATGAATATTGAACGTAGTAAAAGACACATAGATAGAGCGACGGTAATGAGTTTTTGGGAACAATTAGAAAAGTTTATTAATAAACGTAAGGCGTAAAACGATTCTGATAATAAGTAAAAAAAAAAGTAAATAAATAAAAACTAGTTTACCCATTTACGAATGCTGGCGAACATGTTGATCCAAGGACCAAAGTCCCATTCAAAGACTTTGTCTTGGGGAAGATATGAATTGGATGTAGCCAAAAGTACGCGTTCGGGGTGTGGCATCATAGCCAAAACACGACCTGTTGAAGAAGTTACTCCAGCTATATTGAGCTCGGAACCATTAGGGTTGAGTGGGTAGGGAAGGATAGCAGAATCAGTTTCGGCGGCTGATTGGTTGTGATGATATGCTGGGTCATTTGAGTGGTATTTTATAGCTCGTAGATTTTCTTTGATAAAGTTCTGTTTATGTTGAGGATCAGAAAAGACAGCGCGACCTTCACCGTGAGCGACGGCGATTGGGTAACAATCGCCAGCCATGGTGGTTTGGTCAAAGAAGATGCAGTTTTCTGGAGGATCTATCTTGACCATTACGGTTCTAGCTTCATATTGTTCAGAGGCATTGGTAATAAATAGTGGCCAGTGTTCGGCACCTGGAATAATTGATTTGAGTCTGGTTAACATTTGGCACCCATT
Organism: Zancudomyces culisetae; assembly: GCA_001969505.1. Taxonomy (NCBI): domain Eukaryota; kingdom Fungi; phylum Kickxellomycota; class Harpellomycetes; order Harpellales; family Legeriomycetaceae; genus Zancudomyces; species Zancudomyces culisetae. Next base: position 15,809 of record LSSK01000637.1, on the reverse strand, counting down.
ACAGATTCCCAGAGCAAAAGTATTTTCTCGTTCAAAGAATTCTTTGAATTTGGATCTTACAATGGGGTTTTGTAAAATGGTTTGAGCCCATCCTATTCCTGCACCCAAGACATCACCATAACTGAACCCACCACAGGCCACCAGACCTACACAGTCATCCAACGCAACCTTGTTGTTGATAATATCGGTCATGTGGACATCAATTGGAGTGAATCCTGTCAAGTGGAAAACAAATGCGGTTTCTACATGAGAATTTACACCTTGTTCTCTCAGAATCATTACCTTTGGACGTTGCAAGGATATTGGGGTTGTCGTGAGTGAGGCACCATTATTATTTGCAATCTTGGCCAAGTAAGTCGAAAGGTTTGTGTTTTTTAGTAAGGACTCGTCCTTGATTGAATAAAACAGTTTGTTGTGAGGGCTAGAGTAGTGTTCTGATAGCAAAGCGAATTCTGAGTCTGCGCACTCTGGGTTGTCTCTTAACCTTTGAATCTTATATGAAGTTTCATGGTATTTTCTCAACAAATCGCTACATTGTTGTTCGTAAACTAATGTATTTTGGCTTACACCAGATTTGGTGTTACAGTTATCAACAAATATTCTGAAAGATGCTTCATTTACACCCTCATCATTGCTATACCTTTCAGTTGCGTCTGGTTTTGGTGATGAATTTTTACCAATTCTTGCCAATTCAACAATGTGTGGCTTGGTATTGTCAGAGAAATCTTGAGTAAACCCAAATTCATCAACCAAATTTGAAACAAACTGTTCAAGGCGGTTTTTCTTGACCTGAATTACAGCACCCAGTTCTTCATTAAACAAGAATTTAGTCAATTTCTCATCACTATCGCCAACAATTTGGTGAGGAATGTGAATATCCAGCCCTATTCTACTAGTGAATGCCATTTCCAACAGCGTAATAAGCAGACCTCCATCGCTTCGATCATGGTAAGCCAATACATCCTTATTATTCTTTGTGATGCTCTTGAAAAAGTTGGTCAAGTCTGCTGGACTATCCACATCAGGTACGTTATCACTATCCTTGCTACCTGCTTCCCCTTCATCAATACTGTTATGGTTGTAAATTTGATATAAACAACTCGCGCCAATTCGGTCTTTACCTCTACCCAAATCTAGCAACAATAGAACTGTTTCCTTATCAGAATCATCACCAACATTGCTACCGGTATTTTTGAAATCACTTGGTAGCAACAGATTTGGTGTTTTGACATTACGAACATCCTTGATGGTCATAAAAGCTGTAATAACCACCGTTAATGGGCTGTGTACAACTGATGTGGTACTGGTACCGCTACTTCCAGCATCCTTATTTTCAACCTTCATCATCATACTCATTGAATCCTTTCCAACTGGAATACTAATTTTCAAATCTGGACATAATTCCATTCCCAGTGTCTCCACTGCCTTGTATAGTTGATATCCTTCACCTTCGACTTTAACCGCACTCATCCAGTTTGCACTCAGTTTGACTCTTTCAAGTCCATTACTGTCAGCAGGTAATGTTGATGCCACTGCAGCTATGTTGGTAATTGCCTCACCAACTGCCATTCTGGCCGACTTGGCAGCACCCCTTTCCGCAACATTACTGCCACTATAAGCACTTATTAGTGGCTTCTCGCCTATAGCCATGGCTTCACCACTATAATTTCCAGGTTCATAACTGCTTCTGGTTACTGCTACGTTAGAAATAGCCAATTGGTTGGGCCCAACCATTTGTTCTTGTGCGACCAATCCACTAACAAATCTATCTCCAATTGTTACCAAAAAGTTTTTGTTTGCGACTGCTGGAAGTCTCAACAATCTATCCACACAATCAACCAATCTGTCCTTGAATGTCATTGTAGCTCCTTCATTGGGATAGTATTTGGACAATGTGCAATCAAAGTCGGTCTTGGAAACATTGGTGGTGGTGGTGGCAACTTTCTTATCTATCAATACATCCTTACATGTCATTCTGGGGGGCTTTCCAAACAGGACTTCCATGGGCAAGTCAACAACGAACCGTTCGTCACCGCTGGCCATTGTATCTTCCACAAGCAAGTGTTTCTCCTCAGTAGCCACTCCAACAACAGCAAACGGGCATCGTTCCCGGTTGGCTATTTTCTCAAAGACGGCGAGATTCTCCTCAGTTTCAATTGCGACTACATATCTTTCTTGTGACTCATTGCACCATATTTCCATTGGTGACAAGCTAGAATCGCCAAGTTGTACTTTTCGCAAATCAACTCGGGCACCAAGCTTGCTGTCCCATACCAATTCGGGTAAGGCATTGCTAAGTCCTCCAGCACCCACATCATGAATACATGAAATGGGGTTGCCTTCTGCACCCATTGCTGTACATCCATCAATTACCATTTGGCATCGTTTCTCCATTTCGGCGTTTGCACGCTGAACCGAGGCAAAGTCCAGCTCTGCGCTTTGACTACCACCCTCCATTGAGCTTGCTGCTCCTCCTCCCAGTCCGATTAATAGTCCTGGTCCACCCAAAACAATCAATTTACTTCCTGCCTTGATCCCTGTCTTTATACACTGACTCTGTCTCACACTGCCCATACCACCTGCAAGCATGATTGGCTTATGATATCCCTTGATAACTGCCTTTGTCTCGCCATTCTCATCAACCTTTGGTTCGAATCTTTCCAAGTATGTTCTAAAGTATCCCAATATCGCAGGTCTTCCAAACTCATTTGCAAATGCTGCCGCACCGATTGGCCCCTCAATCATTATCTCTAATGGGGTGGCAATGTGCTCTGCTCTTCCTATTTCCAAATTTGGCTTCTCCCATGGCTGAATAAACCCTGGAATCTCCAAATTCGATGTAGTAAACCCTGTCAACCCACATCTTGGCTTGGATCCGACACCTACGGCACCTTCATCTCTAATCTCTCCACCTGTACCCGTGGCTGCACCAGAATATGGAGATACTGCTGTTGGGTGGTTGTGGGTTTCTACTTTTGCTACCATATGGATGGGATCTCTTGCTGCCTCGTCACTACCAACAAACCTATATTCATTATTTTCATCTGGCTCAAAGCTCTGGATTTTGTGCGCATCATATCCTTCTAGCACTGCTGCATTGTCTGAATATGCCGAGAGTACGTATTGTCCATTTTTCTCTTGGGTATTTTTTATCATTTGGAACAGACTTTTTCCTTGTTTTTCACCATTGAGAATCCACTCAGCATTGAAAACCTTATGACGACAATGCTCCGAGTTTACTTGAGCAAACATCATCAACTCTGCATCTGTGGGCTTTTTGTTTAAGCTGCTTTCTTTGTTGCTAGATGCTAGTCCGGTGTACGCCTTTACGAGATATTCAATCTCATCCTGTGCCAGTGCTAATCCATTTTCAACGTTTGCCTTTTTGAGGCGTTCAATTGCTTGGAGGTAGCGTTTTTCTTCCTCTTCTTGTGTCAGCTCCGCACTTCGCTCACCTTCCAGCTCTATCATCTTTAATTTCCTTACATCACCTCTTCCAAATACCTGCTCATAGCTTGGGATTTTCCAGTATATGCTTTCTGTCATCTCATCGTACATTTGCTTTTCGATGTTTCTTACCTCTTCTGTAGTAAATTTACCTTTTCCTGGAAACAAAGTGAACTCATAGCTAATTCCTCTTTCTACCTGTGCGCATAGGTTCCCAACACCACAGAGAATCATGATGTCGGTTGCCTTTGACGACCATGGCGAGATTGTTCCCTTCCTAGGCTTTACCACCAACACTTCTTTTCCCTCTTGACTAAGGAGCACATCCCCTTGTTTACCGACGTTCTCCTCTGGCATCAAATAGTACCTTCCAACTAGCCTGTCACTCTTTTCGGCCAAAACAGTATCCACTCCCAAAAGATGCAATAGAGTTTTGACTTTTCCTTCTTCCTCTACACTGCATACTGGTTGAGTATCTCCAGTGGAGTTTGCAACAATTTTTTCCAATGCATTCTTGACACTTTCTACGTTGACGGCTTTGTGTAGCTTTACAAAATACATGAACCTTGCCTCAATTTTTTCAATTTTTTCGCTTTTTTCTACCAGCTGCCTCATCAAGTTGTTAAGACGAAATTGTGAATGAGAGTGGCCTCCGCTGAGCACCAATTGTGCGTTTTGCGATTCTGTTTTCTCGTTTACCATCTTTACTTGATTTTTTGCACTGTTTTTTTTCTTTTTTTTTGTTCCCAGTGATAGTCAATATAAAGTTTCACTGACAAATTTTTATTTCCTTTTTCTTTTCTTTCAATGTTTAATCTTTATTTAAAATAATTAAATAAAGATCGTATAACTGTTCCTTTTGCTAAAAGCTTAATATAAGCGGGTTACTATATAGTACATTTTTCTTTTTCTCTCTTTTTTTTGTAAAAGGAGATCTGCCTTCTAATATGTACCTTTGAGCAGTGAATCGTTTTTTAATCGCATCAATGGCTGATAAAAAAAATTTTTTTTTCAATGATCAACTACCGACTCATTGGTTAATTTCAGAAGGCATATGCACCAAGGAAAAAGGAAAAAAAGAAAAAAATGGTAGGTGGAATACGGTGGTTATAGCGTGTTAAGACTGGTTTTTCATGTGTATTATGTTTTGTTTTATTTAATATTTTATCTCCCATCATCAATTCTCGTCTAATGGAATGGGGGCAAAAGGCTCTTGAAATGTTATCAGGAGCGTTGTATGTAATCACATGTACTAATTGGCCCTAAATTACTTTACTACCTCCTATCGATTTAGAAACGTCCCTTTTTTTTAAAGCACTGAAATTCGACCTTACATAAACAAATGTGATTGATAAAGTAATTAGTAATTAGCTGTGATTGTTACCAGTTATATTTTCTACTCCAAAAGCTTAAGAATGCTTTTTTTTTGTTTTGATTTTCTACTTGCTCTGTTATATTGTTGACTCCATCTTTAGGTTTGTATGCTCTCAGTTTGAGTAGAGCATAAACAAAGATGTATCAGTGATAAATAGCTAATATAAAGCTAGTTCTAAAGAACTGGATTCTGTGTACAACGCCTACTTGTAGATCCCGCTCGATCTAGGTTTGCGTTCATCTGCATATCATGTCATACATGTCATATCATCTAAGTGATGTTGGTATACAAAAGTACAATTTCGTACCCAGGTTTGTTTATTTGTTTGTTTTTTTTTGCTAGTTTTCAATCATCAATCCCATCTTTACAGTGTACGTAAAGAAAGATTCCATTTGATGCATCCGCATATGGATCTAACTATGGATACAGCCCTTTTAGCACTTGTTTCCAACAGCATAATGCTTCCAGAAATATTTTCGCTACGACAGGTGAAAGGGTCACAGTAGCATAATTACTAAGTGTTTGCGTACCGTTCTACCTTCTCGTGTAAATTAAATGTCAAAGACGAATACTGTTCCCTTTCAGCACCCAAGACCTTCACAGGTTGTCACAGCCCTAAACCTAGTAAGAAAGCAGATATAAAATTTCAAATCCACAATGAAAGATCAAATCAACAAGTTGTCTGCAACTACAAACCAGTATGCAACTGCTGTAGTTCACGTGGAATCGTATGTGATTGGACTGGCCTTCTTTTTCTAAGCAAAGCAAAAGCGTTCTAAATTGGCTATAAAAGGAGCTGAGAAAAAAGATTCTACAAACAAATGCGGTGAATACTGTCTTTTTTATAAATATTGCAATTGTATGTAATCCTTTCTCGCTCCCCTACTCTCCTCCTTCCCGTAAAAAAAAAAGAATTACTGCCTTAATACCTACATGTTCTGCGCAGATTAAAAGGGGGCATTATTTATTGGCCTTTGTGCGTTCTAAAATGTTCATTGTGAAGCTTTTTTTTGGTTTTATATTGCTATTTTGCTTTATTTTGCTTTATTTTGGTAATTGGACATTTCAAAGTAAATAAAATTGATAAATAAGGCAAATGGGAAAACGGAAAAATAAACGCAGCGCTTTTTACCAAGAATTACCAACCAAACAAATGCGAGTATTCAGACCTTTGCGAAAAACACCAATACATTGAATGGTACACGCAAAATATAGCGGGGAGAAAGTAACACCATTTTGAACAGTAAAGTAGCAAGTACACCATTAATACACGTGGTTAGAGGTTGCTCAAGAGAAATAGAGTGTCGGTTTAAGCAACAGGATAATATATGTATAAATAGACAACCATATAGAAAGATAGGTACACGACTCTATAGAGCATTTCCCGATAAACAGGCGAACCAATGAAGCACATGACGGACTGAATGGCACATTTTAAGACTGAACAAAAAGAACCGATTGAAAACGACATCAGGAAAGAGTCGAGGTATGCACCGATTATTGTTCGCCATTTAGGCTTACTGTGACGATATAGAGCTTCACAATACTACTACCAGAGGAATTTTATTTATACAGTGGTATGTACTAACAAGCAATTGTATCAATAGATTTATAGCCTACAAATTGGAAAAATTTAAAACCACCGGGAAGCATGACAGTTTTACTATAGAAGCGATTCGAAAGGTGTCAGAACTAGTGATACTTTGTGATAGAAAAAGGCCCGAACTAATAGAGTATATTGTAGAGTCGGGCATCTTTGAAAGTATCTCTGAAATTCTGGAGAAACGAAGTGAAAATAAGGCGATGCTAATACAGATACTACAAACATACAATATCATTATAAATGGCGTGGAAAAAGAGGAATTAATGCGTAAATATTATTTTAAATACATAAAATAACTTGATAACAATAGTTTACATATGGAACAAACCATAAAAGATACGCTCAAAACCAAAATAGATTATTTATTGTTTCAAGGGATTGCGAATGCGGTAATGGTGGTTGAATTCGATATACAGGATGAGGAGGTATTGGGATATTATACGACATTCCTTAAGGCGCTCTCGTTCAAACTAAACAAGGATACGGTAGACCTATTTTGTGACAAAAATCGTCAGCACTTCCCCCTATATTGGGCAATCACAAAGTTATTTGATAGCAATGACTATATGGCGATAGTTGCAGTTAAAACGGTGATGCTGAATATTTTGAAAGGTAGGTTATGCTCATGTGCTAGTAAAAACATAATCTATTAATATTTCATTTTGTTGTTTTTTTCCATCGATCTGGGTAGAAGTTAGGAAATAACAAGTAGTCTCTTGTAAAATATAGTTAGGGATGAACGGATCGATTCGTTTATTGAAGAAAATAACCGCGGCAGTGGGTTTTTCCTGTGGATAATTCGGAATGTTAGGGAAAAGTTAGATGATATTATACGAATGTTGTGCGATTCAGGTAGATGTAGGGATTACAAGCACCTGGAATCGATCTTGGAGGATCATACAGAAATACTATCTTTTATAAATGATTTGATGTCACTGGGAAGCAAAAATGTTGTTGAGCAACTAATAGCAGAGTTTCACGAGCGCTTAACATGCTTTACATATAGCCATTATATTGAGATGGGAAATAGAGATTCTGCAACACCGCCAGAATTTTTATCTTATCAAGCATCCACAATATTTTTGACACAGACGTTCTCAGTAATCAAACACAAAGCATTTTTGGAATATCTCGTGACACATTTTTTTGTAGATAGGCACGACACGCACAATATTAGCAGGGGCGGTGGGGATGGAGACAGTGGGGAGCGTATATCTATAGAATCGAAAGTTGTTAGCAATGAAAAGTCGTACTTTGAGTTACATAATATTTCCAAGCTCAATAATATAACTCCTTGGGTCTGCCTCTGTCTGCAAATAGCACGGAATCCCATTATCAATAATGATATTTACGAGAAAACCTACATGGGCAATAAACATGATAGTGAGTATAATACAAGCCTACTGCTGACACTAGAGGCTTTAATTACCGATGATTCGAGATATTTTGACTGGAGAGTGTTTGGCGTAAGTATTTATTATTTAACTTGAAGCAAAAGCCTTTTAATGCTAATGGGCTATATGTTTCGATGACTAGTTCTAACAATTTACAACATCATTACTTACTTCTAGATACTGGCAAAGTTATACGAGCGAACGTTATTGAATCATCAAACACCTATGCTACGAGAGACTAGAGCAGACTTTGTGATCAAGCTGGATGAAACTATTGTTAAATTTACACAGCAAATAAAGAATGTTATAAAAATGGATACTTGTAGAGCAGGAGAGGTTTTTCAAGCAATTGTTAATATTGTCGAAATCTCAGAAGAAAAATTACTAGAGATTGTAACCAACAACAGTAGCAGACTCTTGTTTTCGCAACCACTGCAACCAGCCAATGACCCTTTCTGGGAGTACTCCGTATTATTCAACAACACAAACGTGAAAAGGCGGGAAATCGATGAGCTAGAAAGTAACTCTAGCTTGTTAAGCAGCTTAGTGACTCGGTTGTATTATATGGAACGATGGAAGGAGAAACTTACGCATCAGCCAGAAGAAACAAAGGTATTGGACCTTGAAGTTTCTCATAAAGATGCAGTGGAAGATAATCTGGGATATTTTCCGACTCAATACACACACATACAAGTCCAGCCCGAAAAACTAATACCGGTTATTTTGATTCGTGAACCCTCAAAAACCAATATCTTTATTCCAACCAAAAAGAGCTATAGCACCAGACCAGGGAGTAACAACACCATTAGCTCAATAAGCGTTATTAAAGATATTAACAAAAAGTATTCACTTCCCCGTGGATATGCGGATAGCTGTGCTAAACCTGCAAGTTCTGGAGGTTTGGGATACGCGAACAGTAATAATATTTATACCCAACAGCAAAGCCCTGTGAGCGCGACTCCACGATCATTGTTTATGCTACCGGGTATAAACGAAAGTAAATTGATAGAGAGATTTAGTCCATTGAAGGCGCTATCAATCAAGTCATTTATTTCAAACTACCTATCGTTTGGAACTCCACCCACAGGTGCCAGTGATTTTGAAAACGCGAACGACACCACCCAGCAGCAGGATCGAAAACAAGAAACAAAGAAAAGCTGTAGTACATCTCAAACTGTAGATACAAACCCCTCTCAGTTGCAAGCAACCAATGGCGGCTCTACATCACCAACTAAGCTTCTTTTTGGCGAAAACGTTGAACTGGTTCAATGCTTTATATACCCGTATTCTGACGAGTATTTGCTGATACTGCTGAAGCCCTCATTTTCTCAGGAAAAGTTAGACGATGACAAGTACCTCTGTGATTCTGAGCAAGACCAAAAGTACTTTGTACTTTATGTCTTTAATACACTTGATTTATTTTTACTATCAAAACAGCAGTATTCGATGCCGCAATCACCCACAAAAGCCGGTACTAATTTTAACGAGGTGGGTATATACTCCGCACTTGCTTGTATTTCACCAACTCCAAAGACACATTTGTCGATCAGGCCCAAGGCGACTACCACTACCCTTCCTAATTTGGACTGCACTGCAAAATACCTTCCCCTGTACCGAAAGTTGAAGCAAACGATTGCTAGATTGGGACCGTCGTCGTCACAGCCGGATTTCCAGTGCGTCAATTTGTGGTTTAAAGATTCTGTTGATTTTGAGAAAACGCTAGATTGGGTATCTAAATTCAAGAACCATCAGCGAACCACAAACCCTATCCTCAAAGCAGTTTGTGGCCCTGGTTAGCAGCTTGCAGAATAAAAAAACTTTATATTTTTTATAGAGTTGTCTTGTTTGTTAGCGTGTTTTTGTAGTAATGGTAAGGGGATGAGGTAGTAATGCGGTTTATCATAATTGTATTACGAACTATGGTACTAATGTCTTTATTGATGCTTCACCATGTAAAAGCTTTTTTTTATAATAAAGGTGCATTTTGCGAGGTCAGGTCGCAAAGTGTGAATAGTGTGAAATCAGCCAACGAGTAGATTTGCCGTTATTATTTATATAAATACATTTAAACAAATTGTTCTATGAATATACTGCACAAAGCGTGAGTGCTAATTAACAAAAAAAAACACAACTCCCATCTCATTTTGTTCTTTACTACCGTTTTTGTGGTTTTTTTTCACTGGAAAATTATAATAATGGAGCCACACGCATATTGGAGTAATCTAAAGCACAAAATAAAACCCCACAAGGAGGGCGCAGTAAACATTGTCGCGTTTGACAATTCAGGCGATTACCTGTTTTCGGGAGGTCAAGACAAACGAATAATACTTTTGAATTCGAATTCTGGAAAAGTCATTACAAGTTACGAAGGACATGGCAGAGAAGTGCTAGATGTTTGTGTGTAAGTTATGTTTCCTATTACCACTCTTCTTGCGATTTAAAATGTACTCAAAACTAAGCAATTACAATCAACTCACCAAATAAATGTATGTACATTCTTTGTGTATTCCTTCTGAACCAAAGGGATCCTTTTAATAAACGGTTTGCCTCGTGCGGTGGCGATAGATCCGTCTGCTTATGGGATATCGAAAAGGGTGAAATTCCACGTAAATACGGCGGGCACACTCAGGTATGGAATTTTCTTCAACCATTTTTCTTTTAGAAACGAAGTCTCACGCCTAGCGTTTCAGAACATCCAGAAATAAAAGTATGTGTATAACATAGAGAATTAACACGGTCTGTATGAATCAAGAAGGATCTCTCCTATTTAGTGGTAATACGCTGCTCTATTTTTGACTATTTACCATGTTTGTTTACGCTCATTATAATCACCTTGAAAATCACTGATATCTGGAAGTAAACTCGTACTAGGTTCGTATGATACAAGTGTCAAAATCTATGATATAAAGTAAGTATCCTGTTTTTTTCTAACTACTCTACTCATGATTCAATCGAATTGTAGCTTTCATTGGTTTAAATATGACTTTTGTATAAAACTAGATCATATAATAAACATGCAATACAGACACTTGGCGAGGCCAAGGATAGTATTTCAAGTGTATTTGTAAATAACTTTCAGATAGTTACAGGGTAATTCGCATATTTGACTACTTCTACTTTGCAAGATATTTCCAAAAGACAAAACAAAACTCAATAAACAAATAAATCGTGTTCGTAGTTCGGTTGATGGGTTTGTACGAACCTATGATATAAGAACAGGAAAGCTGGTTTCAGATTTCATTTCGGGTAAAGTACCTTTTTAGTATAGAGATAGCTATCAAATTGTGTGAAGGACTCTCCTGCAACACGTTTTTTTTTGTGAAAGTAGCAAAAGTATAATTAATCTAACTTTAGAGCCTATAACGTGCGTTACTGAGACTCTGGATAGTAATTGTCAACTAATATCGTCGCTTGACAACAAGATACGTCTTTTGGATAAACAGGACGGAACACTGCTAAATACGTAATAATGTTTTTCATTTTCAATACTAGATCATATACCTTGAAAAACGAAAATACTAATGAAATCATGACCAAACGGAAATATAAATGCGGAAATTATAAACTTGTAGCTTTCAAGGCCATAAGAACAGGGACTACAGGTTACAGGCATGCTTGGATAACGAAGACCAATTCGTAATTAGTGGATCTGAAGACGGTTTGATATATATCTGGGAAATTACCGAGGTTACTATCATCTACTAACATGTATAAACTTAGATCTAGCTCATATTTTTCTGCCAAACTAAAAAAAAGAGCGAGAAGATGATCTAATCAAGCCACAATCCTTTTCTTGTCTAATTTTTTATTTTCGCATAATTATAGGATAGGCCAAGAACAAAACTGAATTTCCATAGCAATATGGTTGGTTCTGTGTGTATATCGAATGATAATTCTAAATTAGCATCTGCCTCCGTCAGTGGCGATATTGTAATTTCTATGTAGCCATCGTTTTTTTCATTTACCTTTGATTCTATTTGTTCGATAGCCGCCCTCCTTATTTTTGTAATTTACATCAACCTTTCAATTATTCAGCTTTTATTAGATCTCACCACGCCTTTAAATTTCTATAGAAAAGTTATTCTTGCCAGGTCCATCATTCTCAGGAATTTTTTTCTTTGGATGATTAACCCATTGTGAGACTCTTTTCGTGAGCCTAAACAAGTAATATACAAGTTTATTTGATACGTGATGTCTTGTAGTTTCTGTAAACCCCAGATCCCGTGCAATTTCTATAAATCTTTCGTTGTTCAAATACCTGGAGTTGAAAATACAGCTTTTTGGTAACACAACATAAAGGTATCCTCCGATTTTTAGCAAGTTGGCTGCTTTAACCAGCATTTGGCCCCGTTTCGCCCTTTCTCCCTCAAAGTTTATTACTAGCGACAGACTGACAATGTCGTATTTATTCTCCTCGGTTTTCTCGCCGTCAGGATCGTAGTAATTATCAAGCTCTAAAAGGTCTTTTTTTATAACCCCTTCGATCTTCAAGGCGTTGTTCAAGTCGATTGCCCTAGCTTCAATCCAATTCTTTTCTTTAAGATAGTTCACACTTAAAGCCCCAACATCTAGTAACCGCAGCCTTTGAGAAGCCGTTTCGTGGATACCAAGGTCCTTGAGCTGCTTTATTAGCCATCGGCTACTATCGCCACCTTTTTTTTTGCTCTGTCCAAATAAACTGCTTTTTTGATATGCCTCGATTCCGCCCAGCTGGCTCTTAGCTTCGGAAATCTCTGCCAAGAGTCTCGGATTATTTATTCCATCTGCTTTTGATAGCTCTTGTTCGATTTTTGTTAGCCTGTGAAACTCGTTGATCAATTGCCTTGGTTTTAGCTTTTTGGCTTTTGTGCCTTGGGCTTTATCTCGGTTGAGCTGTTGTTGTGCTATAGATTCTTTTACTCTCTTCTTTTTCATTATGTATATAGAACAATTGAAAGTCGCTTTGTACTTTGTCTAATCCTGCTCTGTTTTAGTATTTTTGAATAATATGATGCTTGAAGGAGTGAGAAAGGCTAAACTTGTTGAAAAATTTTTTTTGTTATATTTGCTCCACAAGTCTAATTTGCACCAGATTGGCGTGTAAAAAGAATAGAAAAAAAGATTTGATTGAGCATATTTTCGATTTACATCATAATAAGCACAGCGAATGAACAAGCTCAGTTATACAATTTCCAAAATGTAAATAAAGTGTGAAAGCACTACTTGAAATATGATTCTTGCTATTCGTTTAGTATAATACGAGTCTGTTTACTAAAATAACTGTAGTAAAAAAAAGAAATATTAATATAATTTTGTACTAGAATATACTCATAAAATACAAAGAATGGTCAATTCTCACGACATTGACAACAAACTAGATATAAAAGGCTCAAATTGTGTAGACCATGATCTAAGGACAAATGAAAGTTCGAAAAACAGTCTCAACTCCAATAGTGACTCTGGGAACTTTGATGGCGACTATAAAAATACTACAGATCCACAACATGGTCGAATCCAGACCAGTCTGGGCGACTTTATAAAGGGGTCTAAAGTGTCTCCCGAAAGTTCACCCAAAAGTATATCACCAAGAGACGAATTCAGAAAACGAGAGATAGTAATGATATCTGAAGAAGAAGGTATACACACATATATATACACATACATACATACATTTTGTGTATCATAGTTATGTTTTTTGTTACAAAATGGCAGATTTTTTATAAGTAATGGTGATAAATTTTAGATGATTTTGTTGATCGGGATGTAAAAGTGGAGACAGGATCAGATACTAAAGGTACTTTTGTGCATCAATTTTTGTTTTCTCTTATTTTTTTCTGTAGGAGGAGGGGGGGGTGAGAGTAGGAGTATACATTTTTTTACTCTGCTTTTAACAATTAAAGTATCATATTGAAAAACACCCAAACCGCAAATAGGCGATAATTCTAGAAAAAGACAACTTCTGGACCGTGAGGCCGAGATACTAGCAAAAATAGAAGAAATAAAAAAAGAGATAAAAAATCTGGAGATATCTCTAGGAGAAGTTCCAGAAAAAACTGAATCGACACAGGATACCCAACAAGATACAGAAGAGTTTCAGGCTCCCGAATACTGCGTTCCAATTAAAGCCAATGTCATGGACTTTGATTGGAGTAAGCTAGCGGCTGCTTGTCAGTTTGATGTGATTGTTATGGATCCGCCATGGCAGTTGGCTTCTCAGGCACCAACGCGCGGCGTCGCCATCGCCTACCAGCAACTCCCGGATGTTTGTATTGAATCGCTACCTATTGGGGGTCTTCAGCAAGAGGGTGGTTTTTTGTTTATCTGGGTTATTAATAACAAATTCTCCAAGGCGTTTGAGCTTTTCAGGGCCTGGGGATATACATATGTAGATGAGATCGCATGGGTAAAACAAACTGTTAATCGCCGAATGGCAAAAGGGCACGGGTATTATCTTCAGCATGCAAAGGAGTCGTGTCTAATTGGTGTCAAAAACAAAGCAAGCACTCCCCAAGACCCACCCGCCTCATCAATATCATGTCCTTTGCCTACACAACTTCTCTTACCGCATGACTCTTCCGCTCAGGACACAAATGGTACCACCGTTCCAAATCCTCACCATGATATTTTGGAACCTAAGGGAACCCACTACAATATTGGTTCCGACGTCATTTTTTCAGAGCGCAGAGGCCAAAGTCAGAAGCCTGAAGAATTATACGAGCTAATTGAGGAGTTAGTTCCTGGTGGAAGATATCTCGAGATTTTTGGAAGAAAAAATAATCTGCGTGATTATTGGGTAACAGTAGGAAATGAACTGTAAACCATAGTGTCTATAATCCCATCTCTCTTTTTTCTAGGTGGTATTGCAACTCAAGTAGTTGTTTTTACTCTTTTTTTTAAAAAAAATATTTATTTTTTTTATCACGGACCCCCTCATCATTCCCTTTTCCCCTTGTTTTAGATCTCCTTTTGCATTAGTTGGAAAGAATTGCACAGATTGTCATACTTTTTTTTGCATTTCGTGAACCTTAGTTAAGGTACATGTCTCAGGCGTGATAAGCGTTTATTTCTAATACCATTTCTTAGTACTTTGGAGTTCGGGCGGCTTATATTTATTCACTTATCTTCTTTCTGATACTGTGCATCTAGCTGGAAATGATAATCGCAGATAAATCCTCAAGAAATGCCACATAGTCAGAGAGGTGTTCAACTTTTGTTGGAAACCCTTTGTAGAAAGGTAAAACCTGTGACTTGATTTGGTTATCCATTCAAAATGTTATACAAACCTCTAATAATTTATCGATAATAACAAATTCCAGATAAATTATATTGATGTCTTTTGAGAAAGAACATTATTTAAATGACTACAGTTTTTCTATAATGATAATTTTGAATGTTTAGCTTTTATTATAATTGAGGGGCAAAAAAGAAGAGAATGAAGCGAAGGGTTTTATTCTAAAGATAATAAACCCACTTAAAAGCTAAATATACAAGAACATAGTTTAACTTAGATCACGTAAACCCATACATTTGTGGATTGTTTACAGTTCGCATTTTGTAATGCAAAATAATATATTTTAGTGAGTTAGTTTGTTCGGATTAGTTTATCTTTTAGGATACGTAGTTTAAAAACACATCTTTTTTATTTATTTTATTTTTACAAAAATAAACAAACTTCAAAGGAATTAAACTATCGCTTAACTTTAATTAACAGACCCAACTTTGACTTAGCCGAGATGAACAGCCAGCTTTTTACTAGCTTAGAAACATCAACCGCTGGACAGACAGGAATAGAGCAATTGAGGATATCTGATCGACAAAAGCCTTCACTACTCTTCTCTTTTAATAGGATCCAAAAGCCCGCGCCCGAATTCTCAGATGATGATGATGACGAAGACATACCAAGGATGCCGAAGCCTGGTACACCAGAAGCACCGCTATTCGATGGATCAGACGTCGAAGGTTTTTTAAAGGATATGAAACGTTTAGCTATCAGATGTCAGATTGATTCAAG
>LSSK01000636.1:0-16519 GCA_001969505.1 Zancudomyces culisetae | reverse complement strand
CAAGTGTGTTTTATGCATCGATAAAGGTCTAGATACAGGAATGAGTGGGAGAAAGATTATCTTGTTACCTTAGAAACACAAAACCTTACTATTAGCCAACACCATAATCTAAATAAGCATAGCGAAGAGTAGTAGGTTAATTTAGGAAGAAGCAAATGGAACAAATATTTGACAAATATGTGTAACACAAACAACAATAATAAAAAAGTTAAAGGTCAGGTTAACAGTCAAACTCGCTAATCCGGCTGTTGGTGATGAAAACAGTCAGCCTTTATCTACTTATTCACTTGTATTTATTCCCAAACTAAAATCCCAGTAGCAAATTTTTTCCCATGTAATTTTGGCCTTTAGTTATCAACTACTACTACTAATCGATTTACATATTACCTAAAAATGATGAAACAAAACACAAAAAAGAAAATAAAGCATGAATCCATTCAAAACAGGAGATTATCTGGAGAAAGCTTTCGTTTTTAAGGAGGGCTTGATGAGTGGAGTGGAAAATACGATACTTGAGATAGGAAGACAAAAGGGAAAGGACAGAAAAAAAACGGAGGGAAGGAATGGAAGGGAGTGGAGGGGAGTGGAGGAATTTAAAGGTATGGGATAGGGCAAAATCTGGAACCACACAAACAGGCGTAGCCACACGCTTTAAATGACAGGATCATGTAATTCAAAAAAGTGTCATTTTTCCACCAGCATTTAACCATTATTTTGCGGGTTTATGCGATATGGAAATGCCTTATAAAGCAATAAGGTTTTTATAATAAAAAAAAGAGGTGCATTACAAGCACCGAAAGTCAAACAAAGCGTTCAAAAATTCCGTATAAAATCAGCTAATTTTTATTTACGTTTTGCTAATTTGCTTATTTCAGTTGGATTAAAGTTGGGAGTATGTGATTAAATCGGCTATTTTATTATTCACAATAAATAGCGGAAAAGAATAAAAATTGCCAATAATAAAAGGAAGAGAAGGAAGGAGGGAAAATTAGTTTAACTATTATATTTTGTTTTTGGAGCAAATATATATACTTTTCGTTTGGGCGATTGACAAAGGAAAAATAAAAAACAACCAAAAGGGGATCTATCAAAAATGCAAAGCAAAAGACACGGAATATCAGGTCACACCAGAGGAGGAAGCCGTGACAAGATAGAGGCAGGAGGCACGCTGGGAGCTGTGCGCCAAGTGATGGATGGAATGATTGAAAAGGCAGGAAACGACAAGCGGTTTGCACAGGAAATGAACGACTGCTATGACCAAATCGGACGCTACTTGCAGGAAAAGAAGGTGCGCGTAGAGCTAGACTGGGAAAAGGTGAAGAGCCCAAAGCCAGAATATGTGTTGGGATACAAGACCCTGGAAAAAGTAGGGTTTGATGATATTACAGATATACTCAGCAAACTAGTTGTTCTTAAACTCAATGGTGGGCTGGGAACAACTATGGGGTGTGTGGGGCCAAAGTCGGCAATTGAAGTACGTGACGGCCAGACATTTTTGGATCTGACGGTGCAGCAGATCGAGTATATCAACACGGAACATAATGTAGATGTACCATTGATTCTCATGAACAGTTTCAATACCCACGATGATACTGATAAGATTATCAAGAAGTATGCTAATTCAAATGTACCTATCTATACATTTAACCAGTCGCAATGGCCACGAATCAAAGCTGACACAAGTCTGCCAATCACAACATCCAAGGACTCACCAACCGAGATGTGGTACCCACCAGGTCACGGTGATTTATACAAGAGCTTCTACAACTGCGGGATGTTGCAGCAGCTGATTGATGAGGGTAAAGAGTGGGTGTTTGTGTCCAATGTGGATAACTTGGGTGCTACAGTTGATCCAGTTATTTTGAGGCACTTGGCTAATACCGATGCAGAATACATCATGGAAGTAACAGACAAGACCAAGGCTGATATTAAGGGAGGAACAATTATTGACTATGATGGACAAATCAGACTTTTGGAAATAGCGCAGGTTCCAAAGGAGCACCAGGACGATTTTAAACGCGTCAAGAAGTTTAAAATTTTCAACACCAATAACTTGTGGATCAACTTGAAGAGTATGAAGCGCCTTGTTGAAGAGGATCAGCTACAGCTGGATCTTATTATCAACAAGAAGGCTACTTCTGATGGAACACCTGTTATTCAACTTGAGACAGCAGTAGGTGCTGCCATCAAATATTTCGATCGCGCCCATGGTATTAATGTTCCTCGCTCTCGCTTCTTGCCCGTCAAATCTACGTCTGATCTTTTCTTGGTGACTTCCAACCTCTATATTATGGAAAATGGCTACCTACGGATGAATCCAGCTCGTACATTCTCCACAGCTCCAATTGTCAAGCTTGGCGATCACTTCAAAAAAGTCAAGGATTATTTGGCTCGTTTTAAGACACCACCTCAAATCCTTGAACTTGATCATCTCAGTGTGACTGGTGATGTCTTTTTTGGCGCTAATGTTACACTTACAGGTACTGTAATTGTTGTCGCTAATCACGGTGCTCATATTGACATTCCTCGTGGCGCTGTTTTGAACGATAAGGTTGTATCCGGAGATCTTCGTATTTTGGACCATTAAAAATATATTTTCCACCACATTTTCATACTTTTTGTTTTATGATTTTATGATTTTATTTTTATTTTTATTTCTGCTTTTTAACCCAACAAAAATACATTTTACAAGTTACTAGTAAACATAAATAAACTAATCCCATTCAATATCAAATTCTCTCGTAAAAGAGAAGATATGGATTGGCACCAAGTGCCTCCTCAACATCTACTGATAAAACTTCTTCATCTGATACTAAATACCATCCATCGTTATTGACATTATTAAGATTCCGGGTTTGATTCCGGGTTTGATTTTGATGTTGGGTTTGATTCTGCTCTTGATAATAATATGATTGTAGTTGTGAATATGAATGCGAATGACTATTGATACTGGGTTTTCGCCGATATGTAATAAAATGCCCATACGAATGACACCCAAAATGCACAATTACAGCCTGTAACTGATAAATGTATTTTTTCCCATTTATTTCATCATTATTGGCGCCTCTAACGTTCATTTCGTGTAAATTAGATGATGACATTGATTGATTTGGATTAGTTCCCAAATATCCACTTGTCACAAATTCATCCAAAACCAAGTATTCGGGATATTTCACCTGTACAGAGTTCTTTACAATATAGCCCGTACTCATCGATATCGTCGACCGCTGCAGGTGCAGAATTAGTGTCTTTGGTAGATTCGCCAACATTGTCTGCTTAGTTTTGAGGCTTGAGTATACCTTGATACGTCTAACATCCTCCGCCACCTTCCTCCTTATGTTGTCTATACTGTATATATCATCACTTTTGTACTCATCACGACTACCATCATTACAATCATTATCATCACTGCAATCACCATTTTTTCTCTCTTCCTCTTCCTCTTCATCACTGCTATCTAGTTCTTCTGAATCTTGTAAAAAAAACGTCCATAGCGTGTTTGTACGAATACTTTTGGCCAACATATTTATTTGTCCCTTCAGAAACTCCACTCGTTTCCCCTTTTCACGTTTACTAATACCACTATTATTGATACTTGCTAATTTGGTCAACTCTTCAACCTTATTTTTGATAATATAATTCACTGTACATTTCTTACACTCTATCTCCCCCTCCAACTCTTCCAGCTCCACGTACTCTCGTAATACATCAATCAATTCCACTACATTTTGCTGTGTATCTGAATTTGCATTTAAAATTTCTTCAGATCCCTTTGGTGCCGGTACCGGAATCGATAATGGCAGGGATACCGGAATTGGTGGAAGGCTTAATGATATATTATCGAAACCAAAGTGTCGGATGGCTTCAGTATATCCACAGTTGACACAGGAAAGTCTGCTGGCCAATAATCCAAAAAACGGTGGCTTGATGCCTTCTTGTTTCTCTATTCTTTCCGCCTTTCTCGTATTCTTGTACTCACCACCTTCCTCTTCATCAAATAGTGACATTCCAAGTACTCCTGTCATACTTTTTTTAATACTATTCAATACCTGTTCCATTCGTACACACTCTTCCGTCAACGCTGCACTGAGTAGTTGAAACGCCTCTTGAGCATCTTGTTGTTCACTGATCTGCACCTTTTTTGAAATTGCGTGCAGTAGCCTGTATGGTTTAATCGCTGACGGTTCAATTGCCATTGTATTAATAAACTTCAGCGTTTCATATAACCCATACGTTACCTCCATGTCAAAATCAAACCCTAAATCCAAATCCTCTATATCAAACCCAAACCCAAAACCATCTCCTAATCCTCTGTTATTGTTATTATCCCTATTCCTCAGCCTTTCCTTTTGATTCCTGCTGTTGCTGTTTGAAAAATAATTTCTATACCTTTTATCCTTACCATAACCATTCAGATTGTTTTTTTGTTTCGTCAGTATCCTATATGTCCTTTTAATCTTCTCCACCTGTTTGATTTTCTGCTTTAAATACTTTTTCAGATACTGTGATGAAGCCAACGCCTGTAGCACGCTATTCAAAAAACACGTATTTCCTGTATTTATCAATCCGTTAACCATTCCATTTTCGCTTCCACTCCTATTCAGTTCTCCTTCATATTCATCACCTTCCTCCTCGCTTTCTGTTACCGATGTAGTTGTCATAGATAAATATCCTTCATCTATTTCCAAATCCTCTTCCTCGCTGTCATAATAATCCTCTTCATCTCCATTCTCCTCGCCATACTCATATGAATTATCCTTGTATCTCTCGCTTGTCCGCATACATCTGATACCTGCTCTACTTCGTTTTCGTAATTGTCGCTCGCGCATCTTTTTTTCCAACTCTTGCTCCCTCAAATCTTCTGCCTGCTCCTCCTCTACCTGTTCCCGAATAATCATCTCATATTCTACCGACAATTCTCCTTCTAACTCTGCTGTGTTGCAAAGTTTGTTGAAAAATAAACATATCACTCTAAAGACCAACTTTATATTTCGTTCTATTCATATTATGCTTTTCAGCTTAGTACTCTCAATTTTCATCTAAATACCTGTAATTACCAAACTAGATAAACATAAAGCACTTACTAATTGGTCTAATCACTGCCCTATTTATTTTGCTATACTTGTATAACACTCTTTTGGTTACCCTATTTGTTTTTCTGTATATTCTCTTGACATAGAACCTTATTAGTCCTCTCGAATGTATCATCTGACTTATGACCTCCCACTTGAAATATATCGCCAACGTTATCCCAAAAAATGCAAGAGCCCCTAGATATAGGTATATTATCGTTTCCGACTTCATCTTCCCACCTTATCTTATCTTAGCTTATCTTTTTCTTTTTCTTTGGATTATTATTTTATTTGTTAGTATTGTTTCTTTTATACCCAATTCCAAATAGAGTAAGATTTGTTACGTGGAATTAGCCTACCAAAAAAATAATAATCATAAATTAGACTGTTAAGGGTTAATCCGAATCCAGGTTAGAATGTCTCTGTCTATCTCATGTTACACTACGCCAGTTGTATTGTCACTTTACTGATTCCTATTCTCTCCGTCACTACCAAATGTTTTCGCTGGATTTTTCCCGCGCTTTTTCCTTTTCCTTTTGTTTTTTTGTTTTTTTTGTTTATTCAACCTGAAAACATTTTTTACAAATTTTACGGAGATTTCTTTTTAACACCAGAAGCACAAGAGGAGGCTAGAAAAATAAAGTAGGCTCAATGATTTAATTTTAGTTTTAATTTTATTTTTTTCATCACAAATTTCAAAACAGATTATAATTTGAAGAGCGGAATCAGTTTGTATATGCAATGCTTTGGGATATCTATTTGCTCATTTCTTTACTTGAGAGATTTTTTTTACTTTGTTTTGCAACAGGTGTGCTCAAAGTAAAAGTAGCAAGTAGAAACGAAAAGAGTAAATATGTATACGATGAAGCGTATTACTACTGAATCACCAAATTGCATTTTTTTTACTAATTCTTTAACACGGTAAATTTTATAATAGCTATAGTCTCCAATGTGTTGGTGTTTAATTTCAGATAAATAGGCCTGTTCATGTGAATTGGTTTCCATTTAAGCACCAGATATTCATCATTCTATTTCTACTTCTATTTCAGGGATGTCGAATCACACTTTGTTATTAAAATACCCCCATGGTACCACCTTTTAAGCCACACATCTTTTTTTGGTTTGCATTTTGACCAAGCCTGGCCTTACTTTGTGGTTTACTTTTACTTTTACTTTTACTTTTACTTTTACTTTTACTTTTACTTTTGCTCTATCTACAAAGTTAACGCCAATCGAGATTTAATGAATCTGTGTTTCCTCCTACCACCACCTCCCGATGTACTTTTATATTTATATACGCAGTTGCTCATCACTACTCATAGAGTACTGTTGAGTTTCTACACGCGATTAAAAAAAGATGTATGAAAAGCAAATAGATATATTATTGTATGATTATTTTGGTCGTGTGATTTTTGATTATCATCAACAATATCCAAATTCGCTGAATTTCCAGTTTTTACGCTAATTTTATGCTCTTAATTGAATGTTAGCATAGTTTTGGTAATTGAGCTTTCAAAAATAAAAATAAAAATAATAAAAAAATAAAATCACACAACCCATTCTACATTAAACTTGATTATCTATTTTGTAATTATTTTTTAATACATATTTCAGTTGCAAAAAGTTTAAATCCCGCATTAACTGTAAGCATTCTTCCATCGGAAAAAAAAACATTGGAGTTTTTTATCCTAATCTGTTTATTGTAAATTCATATTCATTTATTTCCGTTTTAACAATATTATGAATACCAAGTTCTAATTAATATTCTTTGTTCTAGACCTTCTTAAATAGCCCTGTATGGACAAAAATTTACGATTAAAAGACAGATACGGATATATCTAACTTACAGACGGTTAAAACGAGAGTAAACAAAAAATATATACATATAAAACAGCAAAAAATGAACACTATTCAATTTGAACCCATAAAAACCACAATTACGCCTCAGTTTTGGACCGAGCTAATGAGCTTTAAGCTATACGATGCCAAACTGGACTCACAAAAAGTTGAAATCAAGGGCTGGTATGAAGGTGGGAGATACAAAAGATTAAAAGCGGTACTTAAACCGACAGCTGCAACCTCAACCTCCAGTACAAATAAAGATCAGTATAACATTTACGAGGCACCAGCAACTGTAAGTTTGCAGGAATTCCATTCAGATTCGGCTACTAGTCGAGATAAAAAAGCACAGGGTTGGCAGTGTATCTGTGGAGATTTATACAATACTAACACAATCGAAGAGTTTCTTAAACTCGACAGAAACAATTTGATGAAAGAGTACACGAAACAGGTAAATTAGTTTTATTTTATTTTAAAAATAACATAAATGCGAAATGCAGGAGTAATGGAGGGAGAGAGAAGATATATTGATTATAAATTGCTAACAACTGAACTAGATTCAGCAAGATATCGAAAGCGGACGAGCCACCAAAGATCCCAGCCTGCTGTTTAGGTTTATCGCCACTACATTTGCAGACTTGAAAAAATATAAATTCTATTACTGGCTAGGATATCCCAGTATTGTGGAAAAGGTGCAATCCAAAGGTCTATCAAATGGTGATAATGCTGACCTTTATAGCAAGTTGGAGCTAGCGGTGGATAAATATGGAGAAAAAGAGGTACGCTCTTACTTATTATTATATAGATTGGTGATTGCTTTTATAAACCAGTATTAGTATTCTGTGTTAACAGAGTACCACGTTACTACTTTCATGAAATTATTAAGCCTGTGTGTAAAATGATGATATAGATGATCGAGCTATGCCAGGAATATAAAAGGCATACCGAAAGGAAAGATGGACAAACGGAAATCTTTTGTATCGGTAGAAGAAAGGGAAAAAACGAGATAGGGTCGACACAAGAAGGCAGAAGCGGGCAAATCAATATTGAAGATGGTAGTGGTAATGAAGCAGTGTGGAAAATAGGAAATTTGGTAGAATGGGAAGATATGGAGCAGGACCCCAGTATTGAAAAGGTAATGGTTGGGTTCATTGATCCAACGGGAAATAGGGAAAAAATGGGATGGATGTTAAGAAATATAATGGTGTGGTTAAGACGATGGCATCGAAAGGGAGGCGAGGAGGGGGGAATTGAGATTCTTAGCTTTAGGGATTATAAGTATACAGAAAACTATCAAAGTTTGGTGGTTACAGTTGATAGTAATGTTAATGAAGTTGGTAAGTCCGATTAGTTACACAGATTTTTTTTTACTCTACATAGTCTTTCCACTAACAGGCGAGTTAAATCCAATGTAAAAAAAAAATAATAATGGAAATAGGCTTGAAAGAGTATAAAAGTGTGGGCTGGGAAAGGAATATCCAAGGGAAACTACAGCCCAAAATGGCGGATTTATCATCAACTATGAGTACTGAAAAGTAAGTGATTGATATGAGCATATGCACATCGACACATGCTTTCGGATACTGAAACAAACGAAATATAAAATAGAATTGCAGAAACATCGCTGAACTTGAATCTTCAGTTAATGAAGTGGCGGGTAGCACCAAAACTGGATTTGGAGCTTATAGCGAATAGCAAATGCTTGCTTGTTGGGTCAGGAACGTTGGGATGTTATGTTTCCCGATCCTTGCTGGTAAAAATCACATATTAAGTATATACGCAGGGGTATGACTACTTATCAAACGAACATTATAAAAATGAGAAAATGGTACATATTTTAGGCATGGGGAGTCAAGAAAATCACGTTAGTAGACAACGGAACAATTTCATACTCCAATCCACCACGACAGCCTTTGTTCAACTTTGAGGATGTTGGTAAACCCAAAGCGATCTGCGCAGCTGAAAATATAAAGAAAATATACCCAGGAATAGTAAGAAAATTATTAATTGATCACACCTACTATTTAATTGTATGAAAGAAAAATTGAGTGGAAAACTAATCGTGTATTAATAATTGCTATTGGATTGCTTTTTTTTTGTAGGAGGCACAGGGGGTTCAGCTGGAAATTCCAATGCCAGGCCATCCAATTTCCTCAAGTGAAAAAGAACAGCAGGCTGTTTTGGATGCCATAGAGAAGTTAGATGAACTTGTACAAAGCCATGATGTGGTGTTCCTGTTGACAGATAGTCGCGAGAGCCGATGGTTGCCGGCTGTGGTGAGTGCTGTACACAAAAAGCTAGTAATATGTTCGGCACTCGGGTTTGATGGGTTTGTGGTGCTGCGGCACGGTGTAGACAAAGCTGTTGGTGAAAACAGCGAACAAGAGGGAGGGGATAATGCTAAACTTGGTTGCTATTTCTGCAATGATGTAGTTGCACCAACTGACTCGGTAAGCGATAGAACGCTGGATCAGCAATGTACGGTTACCCGACCAGGACTAGCTCCAATTGCTGCTGGCTTTGCAGTAGAATTGATGGTTTCTGTACTCCAGCACCCAGATTCTGTACACAGCACACCTAAACAACGAGCCATAAACGCTAAAAACAAGGGTGCCAGTGATTCTAGCGAGAGTGATGAGTCTGATTACCGATTCCAATTTGGCAAATATCCCCCTCACCAAATTAGAGGCTTTTTGGGTGGGTTTGAGCTGCTCTCGATTTCTGGTCCTTCATATGATAAATGTACGGCTTGTTCGGCCACAATTACCTCTGCATACTCTGAATTCAGAACAGATTTTCTGCTAAATGCTTTTAATGACAGCTCGTACCTAGAAGATTTGACTGGCCTTTCTGAGCTACACAAATCGCTTGCGTTTAGTGACGATTCCTTTGGCTCAGATGGCGATGAAGGCCAGGAAAACATCGGCTCCAATAATGGTACCAACGAGAACGATGACGACGATTTGGTGTTTATTTAATTTGTATCCCTTTTTCTTTCTTCTTTTTTATATATAAAAAAAACGTTATAAATATATATTACAGTTGCAATAACACTGGAATGTATATTTACTTATGCTCTAAATACATGAACTGTTCGGCTTATGTATTCTCGACATATTGGACACTCCTTTCGCTCTCCCTTAACTATCAATTCCGCACATTCTACACAGCAACACAAATGCCCACAGTTTAAAAATACACAATCTGTTGGCCTATCCAAACAAATCTTACATAAATCCTTGTCTTCCATCTCATCATCATCATCATCGTCATCATTATCATTGTCATTCACTCTTGTCTCACTTTCTTCCTTTCCACTTTTTTCGCCTTTTCCATTTATGTTTCCATCTTCTCGTTCTTTTTCTTTTCTTTTCTTCTCAGGTTTTTGTTTGCTATTCACCAACATCAGTAGTTTGTCTATTAACTCCTTGCGCTCCAAAACCAAACTGCAATCCACTTTGTTTTTTTCTAATATCTTTTTGATTGTCTTTGATGACAGTGTTTCTATTGCTATTTTGTTTCTAATTATATCCTGTACTGTTATCACTTCTTCTTCATCCCAATTTTGTGGTCGTCTTTGCTGTATATTCTCTTGCCTTTGCCGTTGTTGTTGTTGTTGTTGTTGTTGTCGCACCTCCTCCCTTTGCAAATTTGATGAAATATTACTGCTACTACTACCGTTATTGCCACCACCGTGATTGTAGTTGTGATTGTAATTATAGTTGTAGTTATGGTTAGAATTATTGCTGTTTTGCTGGCTTCCTCTATTTGCCGATCCGCCTCTTCTACCATTCCCAGAGCCAGCATTACTGTTTTCTGAATTTCCTCCCCCAAAAAACTTCTCTATCCTGTCGCCAATCCCCATCGCCATATTCTCAATCGCATTCCCAAAGTTGCTTGCTTCTACCTCAATTCGTTTGCCAAAATTACCTGCCTCTTCTTCTATTCGTCTGCCAAATTCGTTGAAATCGAATCCCGTCACGCTACCGCCACTATTCTGAACATCATTACTACCAGTCCGACTAATCCCGTTACTTCCAAATTCTCTGCTTTTTATCTCTTGTGGTTTCGGTACCTGACTCCTATAATATCTTTCATTTCTATTTGTTGGCACAGTTTCTCGAATAAACTTTATCATATCCCCTCGATCAAGCACAAACCTTCTGCTACCACTAAACATCCCGTACTTTTTCAAATACCTAATCAACTCCTTATTGCTATACCTCTCCAATTCCTCTTCATTAGACACCGAAATCTTCAAATAATAATCGCAACAATTACACGTATTTACTGGCTCTTTAAAACCAAATTTCGGTATGTACCATCGGTTATTTGAGCATTCGCTACAAACAACCTGCCCACAGTTCTTACAATTCGTTTTTGCTTTTTTTTTGCCATTTGCTTTACTAGAGCCGAAAAGTGGAAATGAATGGTTCGAGCTGAAAGCCGAGCCGCATATTATACAAGCCTTATATGCTTCCGGATTGTTCAATGTCGGAACCTCAAAACGGACTCCTTCATTGTCCAGAAGAGGTCCCCGGATCTGCTCCAGTTCAAGCTTTTGCTCAGGCGTCAGTGCATTTTCCCTATCATACTTTACTGGTTTGCCTCTATGCATTCTTTTATCTCTTTTCCCTATTATTTACTCTATTTATTCTTGCTATCTTTTCGTCTTTTTTTTGTGGAAAATCTGAATCTATGCTTGCGCTAGTCGAGAATATATCATTCCTGAACCCCACTTTTATTGTTATGTTTTACCTTTGGTTTTAAGTCTGTGACTGTGACTTTGCTTAGTTTTGTAGGTAGATTTTTTCTTTACATTTTTCGGTAATTGTTTCTTTCTATGGGAATTTGATGTCCAATAGATGCTTATTAGCAATCAAGCTTTACCCACGAGACTTGAACTTGGCAAAGCATTAAAAATCGTTGGGAATAAAGAATAATGGAAAACAGCCAAATATTCTCGATTCAACTTCTTGGAAACCAAATGCCAAACCATTCTACCATCGCACCCATTTATTTATAACCTTAGTCTAGTTCGTTTTTCTTATCTTATTGCAAACCTGCGTGTGGTAATACGTTTGAATATGCAACAAATGAGTTTCAATGGTATCTTCACCCTTCTTTTCATAAACTGGTTAAAACAACAACTAAAATAAAAATCAGACCAATTCTGATATTAGCAAGTCAAATAAACACTACAACATCCACTCAACTCTCAACTAATATTGATTCACCTATTTTTTGTCACCTCATCAAATTAGCCCAGACACCAACACCAACACCAACACCAACACTAACTAACTCTATAGCCATTGATCATGTTCACTATCCTAAGCCTACTAATTACTCTAAGGCATCATGGTCAACAGTTTAGCAAAATGGTATCTATCAAGCTGAAATTGTGAGCACACCCAAAATGCTAGCTACTAGCCTGAACCTTGTACTGGTTAACGCTAGATAAATTCTGTTAAACCTAGAAAATCGAGCTAACTAAACAATTTGAACAACTCACTTTAGTTGCTAGTAACTCATAATTAGGTGCAACAAACTCAACCACGGTGGTATATTTGTTGACCAGTTAACTGTTCACCTTTCTCAACCAACCACACCTTTGTTCTACTTATCATGTAGTTTGCTATAATTTGTTTAGGTTTCAACTATAGCACATTTGATAAAAGTATATCATGTTCCTCTTTCAGTGTATCTTGGTGAATATATAAAACACTTTAAACATGTTATTGTTCAGGTTCAGATCCACCATTACTTTCAATCATATCTAGATTTTTGTCAATTTGAAGTGCAGGAATAGTTGAATGGTCCCTATCCAAAACCGTAAAATATCACTTCACTTCAATAGCGGGGAATTTCCACTCAGTAGTAAATACTAATTTCTGAACCCAACCTTCCCCCTGGTAACCTACACTCAGTTTTGCAGGCCAAAGTAAGGGTTTGAGCATATTTGCTGAAAATTCTAAGAGTAAATATTTATAAGTTTCCAACAAATCAGGGCGGAGTGTCTGTTATTTCCTGGATATCATTTGTTTTTGCTTCTACAACCAACCAGAATCTCATCCAGCCCCATCATTGAACCAAATCTCAAAAATTAGCACAGAAATATCAACACTCCGAAAATAACTTTGCAAAAGCTATAATTTCGAGATGAATGTATTTCATTCAATATATCCAACATTTTGCTCTGATAGATTTGTAAAAGATACTATTAAACCTCTTCGAAACGAGCGGGAAAAAAATGTCGACAAAGTATACATTGGAGGGTCTGGCAGAAGACAAAGACGAGTTTGAGTTTATGCAGGAGACGCTTAACGAGCTAAATGAGATGGCCTTACAAACGGTAATTCTCAAGTTTTGTCTTGCTCATCCTCCTAAATAATAAAACATATAGGCGTTATATGTAAAAAGAGTTGTTAAACACTAAATTAAATAGTCCAAGGTGCTAAAGGTTTTTGACTTGAGAATTAAAAATCTGGGAAATGTAATGGAACCCATAAACAAATCCACGAAGAAGCTCACCGTGCTTTATGACAGTATGTTTAGAAATTATACTAATATATTTATATAATACCCATGTCATGTCATAACTAGAAACATGATTTTAAAACCCTACATACTAATAAATAGATGTGGATGATACTATTGTCAGTCTGGACAATATTCTAAAATACTATGATGTCGGCGGCGAAGATTCAGGCATAATTACAACAGGGTAAGTTGGCTGATTATCGAATTAAGTCCAACAAGTGCTAATAGGAATTAACTTTTTGAACTTTTATAGCTGCAATGAGAATGATTTAGATCCGTATTTGGAGGCTATTGGGCGACTTAAGCTCGCCAAGGATGAATTATCAAAATTACGGTTGGAATCAGCAATACAGAGTAAGAAGGAGATTGAAAATCTGATAGGGATAGGGCTAGATAACTTGCGAAAGGTGTTCTATCAGTGGATAAAGAAAAGTAGCAAGAAGGTGGATCCTACAGGGTATCGAAGGGCTGATGAGATCCCAACAATCACAAGTGAAAGATGTAAAGAGTTGAGAAATCTAGCTGAACAGTTTTGTGATGAAGGGAATGAAATTTACTTGGCCAAGCTTGCGGATACATATGCAGAAATACGCGGAAGGCATCTGTCTGAATGCTTGTCGGGCTTGGATGTGATGTGTAAAGAATTCTATAAACTGGATATCAAGGAAGCAGACCGAGCAGCTGGTCGAGGCGCGATGGGTGTAAGCGGGACAGTAAATGTCAACCCACTTACACAGTTTGTGATCCCTGAATGCGAGGAGCGACAGGCTGGCACAGCTGATGTATTTCTTATGTATACAGAAAACCTGCTTAAGATGTTGCAGTCCGAGCAGCTGAAATGCCGCGAAATAATTCCTGCGGCTGTTTCGGAACGTGCATTTGAAAAAGTGTTTGAACCGGCATATCTTGCATACACAGGAACTACCCAACGTATATGCAAAGTCCTGCTGACTGACTTGTATGCAAACTTGCTACGAGCAATAGACGTGCAGTCTGCACTTAAGCGGGGATACCCGGGGCTTGACAGACTGTTGCGGTTTAAGAAAAAGGGGCTAAACGAAATTCCCCGGATGCTGGAACAGTTGTTCCTTCCTATTAATGGGGCATTTTCGGGACTAATCCGTACACTACGCAGTCCTTCAAATAAACCCCCAGTCTCAAAGGAGGGTGGGATTTACAGACCGGCGGTAATAAGTCTAGACCTGATCAAAAATATGGTTGAGTATAAATCAAACATTTCAGAAATGATGTTTCAACTGGGTGATGGTCACTGGAATGAAACTGCACAGGAACAGGCTGCCAGTGGGCGTGCTGCCAATCCCAACGATGGAACATCGATTTTCTGTCACTATATTGAAGACTACCTATCTGGCGTTGGTCAAATGGTGGAGGCGACGAGCAAGCAATTTATTCAGCCCGTTTCAATGTTTGCATTCCAAGCCAACAATTACCACTACATTGTCAAGTCAATCAGGTATTCCACTGGTTTGTCCTCTATGCTTAGTGACAAGGTAATTGCGAAATATGAGGCTAACACGCTGAGAAACCGAAAGGCCCTGATGGCTATCTGGAAATCATGTCTGGCCAGTTTTCCCGCTATGGGCTTGGGTCCAGCCGAAAAGCTTGATATGTTCAATAGAACATTTGATGATCTTTGTGCCGATATTGGCGCATTTTCATTGCCCGATCCAGACCTGCGTGGAAAGCTGACTCAAGATACTATCGAGAGTTTGATCCCTCAATACTCTAAATTTCTGGAAAAAAATATGGACGTTCTTGGTTCGGGCGGGTTTAGGCTTAAATATTCTGTTTCGGATATTGAAAAAATTATTGACGTGATTTTTTCGTCCAGAAAATAATGGTACTTGAGCGCTTTATCGATGTGGGAGAGGATGATGTAGTGGGTGGTAATAATATGGCTTGTGTTTTCTTTGGTCCTCTCTGTTTTCCTCTTTTGCTTTTTATTATAAATAAATTAATGTACCGAAACCCAAATATATAATCATTTAATACAAAAAAAGTGGAGGTAGTAAATAAATCACGTGTTTAACTGTGCACACAATTCAAGTTTATATGACTGAAATGTCGAATAATGGATCCGCAAATTCATACATCAGCAAACAAATCAGTCCTGACAATTGGCATCATGTTTGAAAGCCAAAAAAAAAAGTCAATCACACTACATCACACACACACTCATTTAACAAAGCCTAAAATATAAAACTAGATACCAAACCACAACCATCGAGGTTTTGTTCGTTGCCACCAGCTTTATCATCTTTCTTCTCTGTTTGAGCATTTCCGTTGTTATTACGCACGTTTTGATCCTCCCCGGTGCAGCTAATATAAAAACACGTGTTCAGTATTTGCGAACTGTTGATTTTTTTGTTCAAAAATTCGCTGTTGGAAAAATAATACTTTTGCTCGCCGTTTTTTGTATCCTGGGTGGATTTATCCGCATTATTTCCATTTTTAGTATCAGGTTTATTTAGCCCTGGTTGCGAGCTGGGCTTAAAAGTATGCTCGTTTCTTACCACTATCTCATTGCTTGTGGTTGAAACACCGCCATTGTCTTTAGTATTCATCCTGTTATTAGAGTTGTTTCCAGCAAGGTTGGAGTTTGTGATGTCTGGGTGATAATAGAATGACTTTCCAATTTGAAACATCATTAGTTTTTTATTCAATACTGTAGTGCCCGAAGGAGATTGCTTCTCGTTTTCATTATTTTTGCCACCAGTAAAAGAACCATTTGAGCTATTGTTAGGTGGAGTGGAGGCAGTATGGTCATTTTTGGTAGTAGACTCGTTACCCCCTGCACCTATATCCATTGGGAGTATGTTCGGTATGTCATTAATTGGGGTAGTCGGGGTAGTAGGTGAATTGTTTATTGTTGTAGATGAAACGCTTGACCCAGTGTTTCCGCCATTGCCGCCATTGCCGCTCTCGCTCTTCAAAAACTCTTGTTTATCAAATGTCGAAAACATTTTGTGGTTTCTGCTAAACTTGTTCTTTTTCTTTATAGTCACATTTATCAAACTTTTGACATTTGTAGCTAGGGGTGAGAA
>LSSK01000635.1:0-39763 GCA_001969505.1 Zancudomyces culisetae | reverse complement strand
AGCGTAACACAATTTTCAAAGGGTATCAGAAAGGTATCAGAGTCTAATTTTTGGACCAAAATTAATTGTTTTGCACACCAAATTTTAGGAGTTGGGCGTAATTTTACCCAGTTTTATCGCATTTATTGAAGTAATAAATACATAAAACTAAATTAAATATAAGCTAAAAAAGGTAGGGTTGACTGGTTAAATAAAGTAAAACTTATTCCAGTAACAATCCCCCTCTATTAGCAGAACTTTTTGTAGGTTTAGTTGCGGAAATTTCCTGAGAAATTTTGTGCAAACTAAAATTACAACAAAACATAGCCTACTTAGCTCAGTTGGCAGAGCGTCTGCCTCGTAAGCAGAAGGTCTTCAGTTCGATTCTGGAAGTGGGCAATTCTTTTTTATTAGCAATTATTTAGAATCACATCATATTTCTGTATTTTGATTTTAATATTTGTATAAAGTTGAGTGACATCGTATTTTTCATTTAATATTTTGCATTCAACTCCAAAACCTTGTAATCAATATACAATGACTTGATTACTCCAAAACATTGAGCACAGGGTAGTATACAATTTATGGTATATCATAGCATAATTCTTTTATTATTGATCGTTGTTTCCAATATATAAAATATTCAACCAGACAACTAAAAATAGAAAAGAAGAATTAAATGATCAGGTTTTTGTAGGTACAAGATTAGGAAAACTGAAATATAAACTAGATTGAAATGGAATATACCCTAAAAGTATTATCATCGGAGCAAGAAGCCAAATGTCTAGAATCATTTGTGTAAAGATCATTGTCATTTTGGAGAGGTCTCCATTTTAGTTTGTTTACTTTCAAGTTATGGGAGAAAGTACTATCTAGTTTGGTAACGAGGGAAATGGATGGAAGATATCCAGACTGCTCCAATTTGGAGGTGTCGAGAGCGCAGTGTACTACTGAAATCAGGCCAGACTCAAAGCCAACGGCAATCCAGTATTCACGGATAGTAGATGTGGCAGTATTGTATTTTGGGGGATGGGTTATTGAAATAGCGGTTGAGGCTTCAGATAGTTTGATAGTGTGGAACACATTAAAACCTTTGTTTGATGTGCTTGGAGCCCATAACTTAATTGTCTTGTCACGTGAGGCGGTTCCGAAAATGAAACCATCTGGTGACCAACTACAATCCCAAACTATTCGTGCATGTACTTTAGAAAAGTGTTGGAGCAGTAGAACAGGGGATTGGGGATCCAGTTGAACATCAGATGATGTACTATGATCAATATCCGAGTCAGAATTGCTAGTATTTGGAGATATGTGCGGTTGCGGCTGGCAAAACAAGGAAACGCCTCTATCACGACCCACTGTTAGCATTAAGAGACAGGGAACTAAAGCTGAAGGCGAAGAGTTTTGATCACTTTGATCATTCAAAATGGTAGTATCCAGGTTAACAAGGCGAGGGCAAAAAGCCATTCCAGTGACAGTAAGCGAATGTGCAGCCAAAACACCATTGTTTGAATGTTGTGGTGGACGCCAATCCTTGGTTTTGTACAGCCTGATATTCGCGTTTTTGGCTGAGCTGGCTTTACAACTTACGGCAAGCCAGGATGAAGAGCCATTCAGCAAATTAGATGCGACAGCAAATGTCTCATATGGATGGCCGTATAATTTTTCGGATTCTGGCCATAGTGTTCGCCTACGCAAAGACTCTTCAAGCGGGGGGTGGCAGTATGGATGAAGAGTTGATTTAGGAACTGTTATAGACGTTGATGCAGAAAGAGCTTCAACCGTAGTCTGGGTTCTTGCGCCGCCATAGTTGTTGATACTGTCTTGGTGGTCTTGATTGGCATCTTTCTCATCACCTTCAACCTCATCAAGCTCGTGTTGAAAAACTGCTTTGTTTGATAAACCAAGAGGGGGAACACTGGCCTCGGCAGGTCTCATGGATAAGGTTCCTGTAGTATCTGTAGATATATCAGTTGATAGCTTTAGCTCGTTTACGGCTTCTTGGCTGTTGGCTCCTTCAGAACTGTTGAAACACAATGTATCAAAAGTTTCGACAAAATGATTTGGTGCGTCAAATACTCGCACCACTTTTTCATCTGCACCAGACGCATAGCATAAAGGCGAAACGAATGTAGCGCAATTAAGCTCGTATCCGTGGATCTGTGGGCGCGCTATTTCATGCCATCCATAGTCTTTGTTTGATGATTTCCACTCTCCAAATATTCTTGCAGTTTTATCCAAACTATTGAATATCAAGAACATTATTTTATATTAAGTCTCCATATTAACGAGCAATATGAAAAACATAAGAGAAAATGAAAAAAAAAAACGTGAGAGTTACGGAAATGATGTAACGTACCTGTGAGAAAGCAAGTATCTTCCTTTTGGCTCCCATTGAATGTCAGAAACTACACCAAAGTGCCCAGTTGGCGCTACATCCTGTTCCCATCCTGGCAAAGAGATACCGGTAGCCAATGGTTCTGCGTTTATCTTACGCCATATATGAAGCGATCCCTGATACCCAGATGCTACAATCATCTCTCCGTCCTCACGCAAGATTCCAGTATAAAACCCAAATGAATAGCTGCCAGTACTTACTTCCCCGAGTCGCAGCTCGCTATTCCAAACTCCTGTAAGTGAGTCTGGCCTCCATACCAGAATCGACTGGTCAGCAGACGCCGTAATTAGCTGTAGGTCTTCTTCTGAGCTCACCGGGCGTTGAAACATTACGCTATGAACCCATCCTTCATGCCCTGATAATACTGATTCTAATTCGACAGAGTATTCCTTGTCCCTATAACAAATTTATCCAAATTTTGTTTATTAGATATACAAACAGATTTCCACAATGAACAAGTTCGTTGGTAATAATAGCAACTATCACTTACCCAATTCTCATATAGTGCTTTTTCACACTAAACTTCTCAAAGCTTCCTCCCGCAAACGCGGAAAAGCCATCACTACTATCCTCATGCGAGTTTTTATTCTGTCTTGATGCATTTACAGCAGAAAATCTCCATAATCGACAGTAAAAGTCTTGAGATCCTGAAGCCATTATTACATCCCCATCATTCCAGTGTTTTATCGCTGAATTCTCTCCGTTTTCATTCTTTACAAACCGTGTCGTTGATATCGATGTAACCCAATCTTCATGACCCTTCAACTCTGTACTTTTTGTAAAGCTCTATTTTAGATTTAGTTTTAATTTCAGCTCATTTATCCTGTAGCAGTAAATATATAAATTGGCATAAAATGAGCAATCATTAAATTTACCTTTGTTACACTATCAAATGAAAACAGATGAATCTTGCTATCTGTACACCCAGCAGCCAGGAATAGCCCTCCTTCTTTTTTTTCATATCCCGGTAAGCTTCCCAAAGCCACTGATACTGCGCTATGTCTCCCAAACCCTAGTGTCTGCACATTTTGACAACTTTCGCCTGTTTGTAATATTTTTTTTAGAGATACATGATAATAGATCGTTTATTAGTTCCCTTTTCCTTTTTACCAAAACTATACAAATTACACTATTTAATTATCATCTTCAGCTCTAAACATACCTTTTTTGTATCTGTACCATACTTTAGCCGACCCAGCAGTTGATCCGGTTACAATAATATGCGAAACACACCCACTCTTGTCTTGAAAATCCACTTCAACAATACTTGAACATATTATGGGACCTTCGTGCCCTTCCAATGTGAAAGCACATTCAAACTATTTGTTCATTTATTGAGCTTTAGTTTTTTTTTCTACATTTTATTTCTGCTATCATCAAGATATTTATTAGTCAAAAAGAACATCCCCGTCAAATGATAGCATTAGCTTTCTAAAACAAAAAAAGGTAAGGTTTACCTCTCCATTAGCGTTTCGTGTCCACATTTTTGCCGTGCAATCTGTCGAGCCACTCAAAAATTCAATTGTATCATCATTTTCTATAGCATTCACAGAAAAAAACATTTTATATCATTGCCACATCAACAAACGTTAGAGTTCACGGAGATTAATTATTTGTGAGGAAATACCATTTGGAAAAAAAGATGTGCAGTTTACTCGATCGGTGTGTCCCTGAAGCGTAACCTTGATTCCTTTGTAATCCTATTTTTTTGATCAAATTCATTCTCAGTGTTAGTCTGTTTTAAGATTTAAAGATGCTTTTTCAAATGAAACAGCAATATCTCCTTTTAATCTCGACGAGAAATTCTACTGGTTGTCAAAAGCGATATTAAGTGTTAAAACGATCCGGCTGAGATCGACTGCCTTACTTGTAGTTCAGCTACGGCAACCGCATTTCCGACACCATACACAACCAAATCATGTCTCGAATTCTTGCTTTCGTTCTCATTTCTCCCACATTTGCTGTAATATGATTTTAATGACAAACAATGTGCAATTCTGTTGCAGCCACCTGAGATTGCCTCAACTTTTACTTTTGCCATGATCTCTGCCCTCTTCAATGATTTTTCTTGATTCTTATTCAATTACTATTACAATTTATTTACATCAAAATCTTTTCTAGAATTTGCCCAGTTTGAATAAATATGTTAGTATATTGATGTAATCGTCAATGTTTGTTGCCAGTTATTTCTGCTTGGATCGAATTGAATTATAGGTCAAAATTGGTTGATAAAAAATTTTTTTCTTTTTTCAAATGGAAAATTGGAGTGTCGTGTCTAAAAGGCAGCGTTTTGGCATTGGTATTCACAGCTGGAATTAGCACAATACTTCAGCCAATTCAGCTAGTCATACTTTAAAAGTAACTGAATGTCGGTTTTTTAAAGCATTATTAATTTCGCTTTCAAAATGAGCGTGAACATAAATCAACACAACTGTGAGCAAATATTGTGTTTTTGAATCTTTATGTTTACGTTCCCTGTTCAAATGTAGATTAAAATCAACTAATGTCCTTAAAAAATGTTTATTATACAAGGGTTAAAGAATATGACTTTATGTTGGTCTCAATTATTATAATTTGGTACTATAACAATTATACCATTGCACCAAGACCCCTTATCTTTCTTTCAACGAGCAATAATAGGGAGAGAGGACTATTTGATGCACACTTTCAAACTGAAAACCATATAGAAAGGTTGAATGTAGCCTGGGTAATTGGTAGGGAAAGTAGCTTTGTTAGCAAACACAGAGGTAGCAAATACAATTTTGTAGAAAATAAATTGTATTGCTGATAATCTGAGTTTTTCGACACTGGGTGTAGCGATAGTAGTATCTAAGGCTTTGGCGGTGGTCCACATGGTTGTAACATTCTCTAAATACACACAAAAAATATATATTTTAGTTCGCAAATTCCTCCACTTGCAGCAGGAAAGCATAAGTACAGTTCGTGTACATGTGCACCGTAGTACCTTATATACATATACTAAAATCCTTCTCTACCAAATCATTTTTTTTATTACTAGGATAGCCCCACCAAGATAGCGAAATACAAGAACTTACCTCTAAACAATTAAATCTAACTCTTGATATACTCTCGCCCTCCGCTATCGAAACATAGCTTGCCAGTGCACTATCCGAGATCATATAGGCATAGGTATCTCTGTGTTGATTCGTAAGCCATTCGCTATTTGTTGTTTGAAAGTTTTTTGGATAAATTTATGATTATTAACAATGTCGAGGGTAAAATTGATGTCCATATAATCCTTTCTGCCACTCCCTTCCACCCCTTTGAGTCAAAATACTTACTGCTTTGTTATATCTGGATTTCCTGTTCCTGTGTACTTGGCATGAACTATGTGTATGGATTTTGAAATAATGATTATTATTGAGTTACCAAGCCAAGACCAAAAAAAAAATGCACAAACTTGAATTTTTTTATATATTTACAACATTATAATCATAATATTACGCCTTACAATGCTCGGTCTGATTGTTCATTCCAAATTTGTCCTATTCATTAATTTATTCGAAGAGGCAAATCTCAGTTTGTAAGTTATTATTCAGCTAAATCTCACCGCACAGGAAAAAATTATAAACATAGGCAGTGGGGTGAAATAAATCTTACCATTTTTGAATTCCCTTTTTTCGATCCTTTTATTTATGTAGTAATCTGATTGCTTTAACCTGAAAGGTAAAAATAATGCAAGTTAAAAAAAAATAGATGGAACAATTTTGTTTAGCTGTGAACTTGTGCTTGGGTTTGGATTTGTATTAACAATTCTTCTAATGTGTGTAAAAAATTTTGGATTGATTTAGTTGGAAGGTAATGTTGGAAAAAGACTCAATAGCGAATAGGTCAAAACTAAAAATACAATAACTAGAAATTCAGCAAAAAAAGATAGTGATGTTTTCCTGGAATATTGGCTTGGTATTAGGGACATTGCAGTCAATTCACCTAAGGTTTACAAAGTTCTGTAACTCTTACCCAAGTCCAAACATGGCTTCTATTTCCAGGTAGCAGCGGTAGACAACATATACAAAACAGTGTGCGGTATTTGCTCTTAATTCAAACACTGATGCCCTTTCAGGTCGTTAGAAAGAACAAAACATTTTTTTGCTCTTATTAAACATTAATAAAACAGATATATAAAAAAGGCATTATAAGAATCGGGTCACATATGGTTGGTTATGGCAAAGGACCATATTATTATACTGTATCCTGTCAGGACCGCAAATATATATTATATATATTTCTCTCAACTAGGTTATGAAAGAATAGACATTTCTAGTTTATATTGTAAAAATATATTGAAATGAGGTAAAAATGTAGTAAAATGCATACCTAGTGAAGAAAAAAAATGGTAAGTGTAAAGGTACTCTAGTAGAAGCTGTTTTCTGATGAGCGTTCTTTTAGTTTATTTCAGCTTGAGAGAATTGGCTTGCGGTTTTAGCCATTCTTCAAGAAAATATACATTGGCTTTTTTTTTTGCAACTAACAAGTACTGGGCGGTGATAATGCCTAAATGTTTATGTTGGTGTGATGGAAAATGAGTTAGTAGTGATTATAACATGTAAACATTTTTTCATTCATTTGACGGTATTTTTTTTTACACCATGGGATTTTTCTGGGTTATCAGAGAACATATTGTAAGATTGTGTACTCTAGTTGTTTTTTGTGCTATACAAAATAAACTACATGATGCATCAATGTTACGTTTCATATCTATTTTGTTTAATTTCTACATGATTATTTATTAATTATATTAAATCACACATTCAATGAGAATAGAAAAAAGTAGTGTTTTTAATTAAAACATCAAGAACTTTATCCTTGGGAGAAAAAAAGGTACCAGATTTAATACAAGTATTGTTACTAAGAAAAATGTTTATTTACAAACACACACTAAAAGTGCAAACGTGTGATTGCTGGAAGATGAGTGTACTTGACTTTCTCTCTTTCTCTCTCTTTCTCTTTCTCTCTCTCTACCCGCCACTATTACAGCTTCATGTATCCTAGTGTCTGTTTCTATTTGCTACCTACTTTTCATATCTAACATCTAATTACTTGATTTTTAAAGCTATAGCTAAATTTTGAAATACTTCACTGTGCTTTAATAGATAGTACCCTTGAAGCATATCACAGGGATATATTTATTGCCGAGCTTTTCTTTATATTTACCAATCGTGAGTCTATATACTTATCACGCTATGGCTCTGTATTCAAGTTGGCCGATTAGGGTTATATGTAGTGAAATAGTCTGACTTTTACAAAAAGCACAAACTTAAATTTGACTTTTATTGCTTGAATCTGACACAGTCACATACATTTGGCCTGGTTTTATGAACGCAAATAAGAATGTTCATCTCTTAACCATATATTAGTGGTTGATTATTTGCTGTAAAATAATACAAATGATTATTTTATGTAATGGCATCACTCAAACGCAACACTATGCTCTCATAATTTAAGCAAAGAAAATTAATTGCTTTCTAAACTTCGGCTTTGTGGAATAGCAAAGAGATAGTACACAAAAATCCCAACTTTTCAGAGCAGATTTAATAGCGCATTGTTATCAAGATTTTCATTGAAAATTGTTCTCGCTACTTTACAGATAGGAAAAGTGTATTTTTCAAACTATTATTGTTGGCATTTCTTGAGAAAAACTTGTAAATGCAAAAAATAACAGTACTTTCCACAGTTTTTTTATCTGTAAGTTCGTGATACCTGTAACAAGAATAAAATGCTGAGCTCCAAGTAACATTTGATAAAAATCAGGAGATTTATGTTCCCATAAATGATTTGCCATTTTCAGCCCAAAGTCTATTATTTCCAGCATAACTAGGTAAATTAAAAGCATTTTTGTTCCATGTAATTTGGCGGGCAAGAGCTAAAAAAAATGCAGATCCTCCTCCATACATTTGATACTATCCACGTGAGTACATTTTCTTTAAGGGTTCAGTTAAGGGGCAGAACTTGAGCTTTTTCATGTACCCACAGGCTGCTTTCAACTTTTGTTTTTAGCATATGAGCAGCCTTAAAGCGAGCGAAAATTGAGAGAAAATGATTTGGTGCTATTTAAATTGTTAGAGGGTGTTTTACGAGAATTTTTATTTCATTTATATTTTTTACGTTTTACATTTTATTTTTTAGGTTTTATGCTCACACTTACTTGTTCCAATATTCTGTTTGCAGTTTTCATTTAGTTTTCCACAAACTCCCCCCCCCTTCTCTTACTATTTTACAACAAGTTTGTAACAGTTTAGGTTGTTCTATTTGCCATCAGCCTCCATCCTGTTCCCTGTTTTCCGCCTTATTCAAAAATGCAAACAAAACAAAGAAAATAAAATGTGGTTAAAATTAGCAAAGCTTAATTACAAACCAGGAGCCAGATTTGAAAGCATTTTTTTATTTTTTTATTTTGTGGTGTTGTTGCTATTAGCCCATTAGTGCGTTAAAATCGTGCTAATTATTAATTTAATACAATTTCCAAACTGTGATTCTAATGCCTAACAACCATTGGATACTCTCAGATTGCCCTAACAAAGCAGAATTTAAAAATACCAGATGCGGCTTTAAATAAAGTTAATGCTGAAATTGCTGGTTGATGGCTATTTCCTGTGCTAAACTTTTATAGTTAAAATAAAGATTCTAGGTTTATTTCTAGATAAAACAATGAAAACGAATTTAGAACTAGCTTTTTCTCTCTTGTAGTTGTATTCTAAAACCTCTAAATCATTTTTCATGTATTCTACTAAGTCCAGAAAGTACTGAGACTAGGATTCGAAAGAGATAAATTCGACCTTTTATTTTCATTTATATTATCCCCTTCCTCTCAAAATCGAGTGTATTACTTAGCAATTTGACTACAATACTTAAACTCTGCTTATATTTTAACCAAGATATCATAAAGAAACCTGTGCGAGTAAAATGAAGATATTTTCTAGCTGTTTCGGATCTGACGAGAGTTCGAAAGGTTCAAAGAGGAAAATAAACAAGACAATGATAGGAAATCCTACTAATTTTACGGTAAGACCCCTTTATCCAACCCACCCCCTCTCCCCTACATAGACTCACTATTCATATACAGAGTATACACCTTGATTTATTTGGATCTGACGATACATATTTAACTAAATTCATGCAACAATAGCACGCTGTGCATCTGGGTATTGGGAATCTCTCTGATGATGACACTATAATTGCCGAAGATGTAAGTTCAATAGGAAAAGAAAGGCATCACAACAGTTCCATATATTAACTCTTCTTTTCTAATAAAAATAGCTGAGCAAAATCCACGTTGCTAATCCAGGGGGCGGTGAGTTCCGTGTAGATGAGGGCGTACAAACGCCAATTCTCAACGAAAATAAAAAGGTACTATTATT
Source organism: Zancudomyces culisetae (assembly GCA_001969505.1). Classification (NCBI taxonomy): domain Eukaryota; kingdom Fungi; phylum Kickxellomycota; class Harpellomycetes; order Harpellales; family Legeriomycetaceae; genus Zancudomyces; species Zancudomyces culisetae. The sequence goes on along the minus strand of LSSK01000635.1, from coordinate 30,007 downwards.
ACATATTTATATATGGGCGGTTGTATGAGTGCTTGGGATAATGTTCATCTAAAAAAAAATCTTGTAACTCATCTTAATTGATGCTCACCAAGCTCCCCAATTCTGGGTATTTCATGTATGAAAGCCATCCACTCGTAACTTAGTGTTAAAAATAATAATACTATTGACATTATTTGTAATTTTCATGTTCTCTATACGCGCATAGACACAGGTGAACCGTGCTGAAGGCGATAACCCAATGTTGGTTGCCATATAGTTATAGAAAAAAAGATGCTTCCTTTGTACTAAAATATTACCACACATTCCCTGCACTTTTATTAAATGTACCCTATCTCAGTTATAGCCATAGATTTTTTTTCCAATCAGTTCGTAAACCCTCAGGTAGCCTTATTAGTTTGGTAACTGTTGAGATAAGCCTTTGCTCCTATATTCTAGCGTTCATTATTTACGGCCAATGCACAAATTTTTGAAAGAAAACGCGTTGCACTTGATCTGTGGAGTACGGTTCTACTAGAGGGTGTGATTGGCGACGGCTTTTACCAATACTTTTAAACAACCAAACCTCATTATGGGTTTTTTCTATTATCCTAAAACCTATTCCCCAGTTTTTTTTTAAATGTATAACTTCTATGTTGTTAAAATGCAAATAATAAGATTCATTTAGCTATTCTCTTTTTTTAAAAAACATGACAAGGGAAGGAAATATATTATGACGCTTCTGTACTCAGCCGCGGCAACGCAAAACAAGCAAAATTACTACAGATTGGGATCAAGAGATCGTAAAAGAAAAGCATACTTAATGGACGAAATGTCCGATCCTGTGGTAATCTGCGCCAACATTGTGTGTATTTAATGATGTGTTGATTGTGGATTTTTGATGAGTTAATATTTATTCGTTTGGTCATGTGTACAAAAGCCATACCCAGCTCCTCCTAAAACCAAGTATGTACATTGTTGAAAATAAATATATTGAGGAATATGATACCAGCACATTACTAAGAACTCATACTGTAATTTTTTTTACAACCTCCAAAGTTACCCTCAAAAAATAACTTGTTGAGAAATGAGAAGCCCTTTGCTATGGTCATTTTTGCATCCTCAAGCGCCACTATTTTTGTGAGGATTGGGTGATATATGTTTTGGTGTTATATGTTTATATCTGTGCAACACTCTTGTTCCATTTTTCCATGCCGATCATTGTACCCAAAACCATAGTCATGTATTTACCCTACTAGGATAAATACTAATGTTTTTTCTTTAACACTAAAGTATGAAGGTTGCTGCCTTTCCTCTTACAGAAACCTCATTTCATTTGGTTTTCAAATTGAGCTTTATTTTTAACTCAACTTGGCCCCCCAATTGTGATAAACACTAAACAAAAATGTATTACATAATTAGGGTTGATTTGTAGAATTTTATCCAATAATACGTCTATATTTCAGAAGAAAAACTTGTTCACCTGTAGAATCCATTATTTATGATATTCTCCCCCTCTCACTTTTGAAGAGTTGGGTTATCGCCAACCAGAGGTTCAGGTCATTTTTACTTCCCACCCTAATGGTAACTAAAATTTTTGCAAAAAAAAAATGGCAAAATAAATAGAACCAAAACGCAGGCTCAACTCTTGAACATATAGACTAAACCCTAGATCGCTTTGCATCTAGATTGACATGGACAGCTGCCTGTACAAGACTAGCCCAAATTCCTCGATTCCCCAATGAGCACCAACAAAGATATTAAGAAGAATTCGCAGTCAATAACCGAAATGGCCAAGCGAGGGCTAAAAAAAAGCGTTGGTGGAAAAAATGGAAACGCTGATTCCTCCTCGGTTGCACCAAAGCTGCAAAGAGAGATTGTTTTTCAACCAAGCGGAACATATCAAACTGAGGGAAATAGCGATGAAAACAAAAATCCTCGCCCAGTTTTTAGAACTACAAAGGCCGGGCACAAGTTAAAAATGTTGCCTGACGAAAAAGAGACACTGCCAATTGATGTTGATACCCAGGAAAGAGGGTATTTATCCGCTGAAGAGGATCCAGAAGGATTTTCGAGATTAAAAGATGATATTAATCGATTTAAAAGAGGCGATAAGAATCCTCTTCCAAGGTTAACTGCATATTGCTTTGCCAGTTCGTACAAAATCAGAGAGATGTCTAAATGGTTTTTATCCAAATCACTGAACACTAAATCAATGATCTATGATGAATGGTAAGTGCTATACGCTATATTTACAGTTTAGTTCAACGACTAATATTATTTTAACCTTGTTGTGATAGTCTGTATTTACCAAATGCATACCCAGAACATTTTATAATCCAACACAAGGATGAATCTGCGAACTTGACCTTTCACGAATCGACAGGAAAATCAGCCGAATGTCATGAAAACGATATACTGATACGAAATGAAGCCTTTTTGTTTGATTATGGAGTTGCAGTCCTTTGGGGTATGACTGAGACCATGGAGAACGAGTTTTTACACAATATATCGCAATTTGCACTTGAAATGTTGGACGAAGAAGATCAACAGTGTGAAGATTTCAACTTTTTTTACGATTTTTCAGCTCAACCCAGGTACTTTAGACATTAAATGTTTTTATTCTTATTCCTCTTTATTTGTATCACGCTGAAGCTGTTTCAGATAAAAACGGTAGAATACTATATTTATAAATTCGGTTTATAGAATATACAACGACGTCATTACACTCAGGAGTCAGAATAATCATCTTATAAGAATGTCTATTTCGCATGCATTGGCGCAATCCTCGAAGATTTCTTTATTTGAGGAACTTGTAGAAACTTCTATTGAGCAAACAAGACATATACCGCAGACTATGGCTAAAACGGGATTGGTAAAACTCAGTAGAAATGCGATTTCGAAAAAGATTGGACAGGTATTTACTTATATTTTATATTTATCATCAGGGAAATGGTATTATTAACATTAACACCGATAGCATCACTATCCCTTACCATACTAATATGGAACCCCTCTCATCTACTCAGACGCAACAAAAATTTTACCAAAATGATATTTGATAGCTGTTCATTATGAGAGTAAACGTTAATCTTGTAAGCAACATCTTGGATACTCCGGAAATATTCTGGTCCGAACCAAATCTACAGCCGATTTACGATGCCCTACGAAGTAAGAGCTTTATATAAAAATATATTTACTGGTTGCTTATTTAATATTTCAAAATATAGGTTACCTGGAAATTCCTCAGAGAATAGAGGTACTGAATCATCGCGTCTCCGTGATCAGCGATTTGCTAGAGATGTTGAACAATCATCTAAATGGCCATCATGGTAAGCATTTTTTTTTACTTTTTCAAAGTGGAATGAACCACCCCCCATTTTAACTATGAGTTGACTTCAATAATGTAGGTGAGTTTCTCGAATGGATAGTTATTATTCTCATTGGTAAGTTTAAATTCTAATTTACTGTTCTAAGATTTAATATATCATACTTTAAAGCTCGCTATAAAATCTCCATAAAACTGATATTAGGCGTTGAGATTGTTTTGGGCTTGGTAACAATATTGATAGAGACCATTAAAATTGGCGGTCACTGAAATTTTTAGCAAGATGGGTTAGAGAATGTGTGATATATTACCTTAGACTTTTAGCCAATTTGAATATACTTTTTTCATCAAAGATATGTATAGCTTGTAGATTCCAATTATATTTAAAGTACTCTAGCACTTTTTTTTTTTTAGCAAAACTTGGGGGGAACCTACCTCCAAATGCAAAAAATTGTTATTAACATGTGTATATTTTATGTTATCTTTAAATTGGAATGTTTTCTCCCAGCCTCTTTTTTTTATTTCCTCTCTCTTGCTGGAAAATAAACAGCCTTTGAGCTTTCATCACTCTGGGTTGGTTTCCGTTTACTAAACAAATCTAAAAATATGCTTGAACCTCTTTTTTTTTTTTGCGATTTGGCCTTGTTAATATTGTGAATAATTAGAACTTCGGAACTAAGGTATAATAAGGTACATTGTTGAAAATGAGGCTTTTGATTGTGGTTCAGCTTCATATTTATATTATCTTTGTAAAAAAAAAGAGGATTAGGCAATTAAAACTCCAATTCAAAATATACAAACTCAATAAAATTTTTTTTGTCGACCAAAAACAATCCAGATATAATACTTGTGATCTTTTTAAATATCATCTCCACTTGTATCCACTAATATAATAATTATAGCCAAACATTACCCAACTATATGGTATACATGTATGCTGTATACTAAAGCCTTTATTCAATTACCAAAACCCGAAAAAGACAATTTCTTTGGTTTTTATCTATTATGCCTCATTACTATTGTGCTATAGTATTTCTTTGATTAATGGTATTGTTCGTTTGTAATGTCTTGTCTTTTCTTTTATAGCAAAAGAGGTTATGCTATCAAGGCAATTTAATTTTTCTGAGGCTTAACACATTATGTCTACGCTTTAACTTGTACTTACCACTACCTTTGGAAGTGTTTGATACATAGAATAATCAGTAGTTTAGTATACCAGGTATTCTCAGTCTAACCAGGAAAGATACAAGAATTAAAAAAATAACATAACAATAGATTCATAATAAGAAGACTCAAGACCCACAAACACAAATGCCAGTTGATTTTTTCACCTGTATGCCCATTTCACCCGCACCATAACACTTTTCTTCGCACTCTATTTTTTTTATATACCTCGGTAACTTGTTCACTTTTTTACGGTCAGTGTAAACCCAAACTTAACCCAAACTTAACCCAAACTCAAACTTAAACCCAAACCCAAACTCGAATTCAAATTAAATTTAAATTCAAATCAAAGTCCAAACCCATACTTAATTAATGATGTATTAAAAAAATGAGAAAAAAAGCAATTGTCTGGTTATATTGTTCAGACCAGAAATGATAATTATAATGCTACATTCAGCTGGTTGATACCAATTTACCACTTATGGAATAGAACTGTCTATAGTAGAAGGAAGGAATGGCGTTTAATCATACTTTTTTTTTGCTGAAATACCATCAACACACAATGCGGTTATATATAATATCTAATGGGGCCGGTAATTCGTTTAACAGTAATTGTATTTTTCCTATTGCAAATTTTGCTGTTACTGTATTTATAAGCTAAAAAATACCCGTAACACACTACTTTTGGTATACGTATTATTTAAATCAGTAATACACACACATACATACAACCCTGTGTATGAACTGATTAGAATATCAATACTTTTAGAGATACTACCATACAAACCTACACTCTTTTAAAATCAGTAGTACGAAAAAAAAAACTCCCTTAGACTGCACCTACCTTTCCTATTTAAACCATTGTCAAGCAGCGAGTAAATCATACCAAAGTATACAAAATTCCTTCCCTTCAGGTAGAAAAAAACATATAAAGGAAATGTATTCATGCTTACTGAGTAAAAAGGCAAGGTCTTTGGTTGTGTGTAGCTTTATAAGTGCATACATAGAAATGGCAAGCGGGGAATGCTTATCATTGAAAGGTATGGCTCTATTTTTATTTTTATTTATCTTTTACCTTTTACATTACTTGACTTGCTTGCAGAATTTAGCACATTTTAATATACGTGTCTACTTATAGATTCACAGGCATGTCCTGGCTATAAAGACGACTTTGTTAGCACAAGGTCTGTAGATTTATTTACATGGTATCCAGAAAACGATGTCAAGGCGTTTGACACGGCTCTGTTGAAATATATAGGAAGTCAAAGAGATATCGATCAATTTCAGGTTTTTATGCGATGTGAGGGGTACAAACCCAGCCAAGATTCGGAACGACCAGATTTGGGGTTATCTATAATAAAGTATAGACGAAGTGTGTTATGTTCTACTCTAATTGGCAGTGCAAAAAACATTCGTCAATGTTATTTAGGAAAAGATGCAATAAAACCAGTTTCTTTTGATCAAAAAGCGGACGATGAATCTAAAAAAAATCAAGATGGCCAAACAAACGAGGGTGCATCCCTCAAAAAGAGGGAAACAAGACATAAAAAAACTATATTTAGTAAAAGACAAGGCTTTGTTACCCCTAAACCACTTTGCATGAAGACATGCATGGATTGGGTTGATAGCTTAAGTACCATAGCGAAAAACACGACTCTATGTCAGTCGACAAACACACTTGGTATAGACTTGGCAATGAAGGGATTCTATGATACTTGTAAAGTGTATCCGTTGAATGGGGTAGACAATTGCGTATCTGGTGATGAAATTGAAGTGGACACATGTGGTAAGCCATACGATAAAAATAATTTTACCTTTTAGATCCATAACGTCGGTATTTTTTTATACAATTCAACGAAAAGGGTGGTGCATGGAGTAGGTGATGAGAGCATAGTATTTAGGTCAAGTTCATTATCACTATTTTTTTTTTACTAATGCAACTAACATTGCGTATAATGGATATTAGGATATCGGTATGTGGAAGACTGGTGCAGTTATTGCAAATACTCCGAAGAATTCAGGTCTGAATGCGCTCAAGCAGATTTGCACAGCCTTTCTGATTCATTTTTTAATGGCGAAGTCCTTGGAAAACGTAAAAGTAAAAGCAGTATACCCAAAGCAAACATAAAAAATAGAGGAACTGAAACAGAAGACTTGGAAGGTAACCAAGACAAGAACGCCAAGGGTTATAGAGATGCAACAATTGTACTGGGAGTGTTTCTAGGGCTTTTAGTTTTTTTATTGATCCTCATGTGGCTACTTCGCCGGTGGGGTGGTGGAAAGAACAACAAAATGTTAAACCGCTTATACATGTGGGGAAAAAAGCCAGTACTAGGAGGTACTGACAATGCTTTTAATTACAGTGGAGCGCAAGAAAAAATGTTAAAAGGTGGTATTGGCTATTTGGATAGTACAAAGGGTGTGGACCTCAAAAACGTGGATTCAAACGAAAAGACTCTGGAATATGATTTTGTTGACATGTTTTTGGAATGTGTAGGCAAACCTAGAGAAGTACACAGCACGTTTTTTGCAAATCGCGAAGACGAAATAGGATTAAAAGTTGGTGAAAAAGTGTTGGTGCAGATAGCATTTGATGATGGGTGGGCGGTAGGCAAAAACACAAACACTGATGAAGAGGGAACATTCCCGTTAGCATGCTTGTTTCGTACACCGCCCCTCCAGCTACCGAACGCATGGACAAATCTAGAAGCATCACGAATTAATAGCGATGGGAACTCTGTAAACGAAAGTGTTGAAAATAGTCCAATGTCAAAAACTATCAAATCCGAGTCTTACAAAAGAGATTATAGTTCAACGCGGATAAAAACAAACAATGCAACAGGAGTGGATGATAAGAAAAGTGTTATGGGTACTAACCTGAACCATGGACTTGTGTACACTTTTAAAAATACTAACACAGCCCCTATTGGAAACGGAGGCCAATATGAAAAAAAGCCCATGCATCTTGGTCTTGTAGACTCGCGTCAAGAATACAATGGGCTCAATACAAAATCCCGAGAGATTCCGAGTGACAAAGAAACTCAAGCGAATGTGACGTTCGATAATAGTAGTTCAAACATTAGCACCATTCTCAAGATAAATGACGAAAGTATCGCAACCAACGGGAGCAGGGTCGGCATAAATAGCAGTTCAGGAATTCAGAAACTGCAACCCGCGATTTTGAATAAAAGTATCTCAAAAATAAGAGATACATTTTCTGGCCCAAGATCACCAATGAAACAAAGCGTTCGGAGGGCGAAATCTAAAGGTAAAGCTGAGAAAATAGTAGGTGAGGATTCGGAGCAGATAAACAAGCAAATGGATACGCAAGGGACATCAGGGTTCTTTACCGATATGGAGTATATGGAAAATAATAGTAACATGAGCTCTTCCAGCAACGAAAGCTTTGTTAACCACAGTACAGACACTCAGGATGATAAAAACCAGCTTGAACAACACGAGTTAGGCGTAGGGTTCGATGACTTTCCAACACCGGTATTACAAAATCTAAGACTAGATACTATTGATAAAAAGGGCTCCTACGAGCTAGGAAAAATACTGCAAACAAAAAAGAGCAAGACAAGTGTTGGAAATGTGGTTAATAGTAGTAGCGATGGTGTTTTAAAGAATTTTAAAGTTGCTTAATTGCCAAGGAGTTCAAAAATTCTGCGAGTAGCATTGTTATGTTGACCTTAGTGCTCTGGGAAAGCTTTTTTTTTGTTTACTGTATAGCGCTTTATCGTTTCTATGCCCTCGAACTTGTTTTTATAGTTGTAAAATATCATATATCAATTGACATCAAAACAGACAAATAAAATAAAATAAAATTGTAAATACGGGAGGGGGGAGGCGTGTTAGATTGAATAGGTAGCAAATAATAGAACCAAAGTGGAATTACTGGGGCTTGGTGCTATCAAACCACATTACTTTGAAAGATAATGTTGAAAATCAGTTTAATGATATTTTAATAAGGTAAAGAAAAATAATATGTTGAATAGTATAGAGAGGAAGAATATAACAAGAAAAGATAGACTAATTAAAAGAATTTGAAATCTGTTTGGAATCTCTTAGCTGCTTAGCCTTTTCGATAAAGTCATCAAGGGTAATGGTGCTTCCTCTAGCACTATCAGCGTCATCACGGGATCGGACATTGACAGAACGTTCGGCTTGTTCTTGGGCACCTACGACACAAATAAGGTTGTACTGGGCAAGCTGGGCGTTTCTAATCTTTTTGTTAAGAGTGAGACCAGACAAGTCGACCTCAACATAGAAAGAGGCGGCATGAAGAGAAGAACGAACGAGCTCGGCGTAGTCGTTAAAGTTTGGTGAGATAGGAACAACCATGATTTGGCGTGGGGAGAGCCAGAATGGCCATTTTCCGGCAAAGTTTTCAATAAGAATAGCAATCATACGCTCGACGGAACCGAGAATCGCTCTGTGAACAATGACGGGGCGCAGTAGAGAGGAAGAAATGGCGGGGTCGGATTCTGCGGCCGCATCAGCAGGGGCTCTGTACTGCAGATTGAAGCGGATGGGGAGCTGGAAGTCGAGTTGAATTGTGGCGCACTGATGACGGCGGTTGAGGGCATCGCGAATGGTGATGTCGATCTTTGGTCCGTAGAAGGCACCGTCGCCGGGGTTGAATTCCCACTTGGAACCGAATGTATCCATGGCACTGGCCAGTTGCCTTTCAGCATCGTCCCAAATTGCAATTTCACCAACATAGTTTTCGGGGCGGGTAGACAAAACAAGTTCAAAAGTAAAGCCAAAGACGTCGTAAACCTTTCGCAGGAACTGCAGCTGACCCAAGATTTCGCTTTCTACTTGGTTGGGAGCACAGAAAATGTGGGCATCGTCTTGCTGGAATCGGCGCACTCTAGTCAAACCAGTGAGGGCTCCTGATGCTTCATTGCGATGCAACACTCCAAAATCGGCAAATCGTAGAGGAAGCTCACGGTATGAGCGCTCACGCATGTCGAAAAGCAAACAATGGCCTGGACAGTTCATTGGTTTGAGCGCAAACTGTTCTTTGTCGACGTCAAGCAAAAACATATCATCGCGGTAGTTTTGCCAGTGACCAGATTGCTCCCAGAGCTTGGAGTTGAACATGTTTGGACTCATGACTTCTTGGAAACCGTGTTCCCAGTACAACTCGCGGATATAGCCAACTAGCGCATTGTAGATGCGGGTGCCATGTGGAAGGAAAAATGCTGAACCGGGACTCAATTCGCTGAAATAGAACAGCTCTTGTTCTCTACCGATTTTACGGTGGTCACGTCGTTTGGCCTCTTCCAAAAACTTTAGGTACTCAGCCATCTGCTTCTTGTCTGGGAACGAGATTCCGTACATTCTCTGTAGCGAGTCGTTGGCCGCATCTCCTAGGAAATAAGATGCTGAGTTTTTGGTAATCATGAAAGAACCAATTCTTCCTGTGTCTGGAACATGTGGGCCTCTGCAAAGATCGATCAATGGTCCGCAACGATAGACTGTGGTCTTTTCCCCATCAGGAATCTTTGAGCTGATCAGCTGTACCTTGTATTTGTTGTATGCAAACATGTCCAACAATTGCTCTTTAGTTACAATCAATCTTTCAAATGGCTGCTTCTCTTTGATCGCTTTCTGTGCCAAAGATACAAGTGGCGCATAGTCTGCCTCAGAGACACCTCCCTCGTGTGTTTCTGGCAATCCAAATTCATAATAGAAGCCCTCTTCGATTGGTGGACCAATACACAAACTACATCCGAATCGCAATTCAGCTGCCTCTCCAAGAACGTGTGCGCTTGAGTGCCAGTAGACCTTCTTACCCTCGTTGCTCTCAAAGTCCAGTAGCTCCAAGGTGCTGTCCTGTTCAAATGCCCTCAGAGTATCCCACAATTCTCCATTAACTTTTGCTATAACCAATCGTTTGGCAAGTGACACCGAAATTGATTTGGCAATATCCATTGGTGTGGTTTCATATGACACTCCGTCCCGAACGCTGCCATCTGCCAAAGTTATTTTGATTGGAACTCTGGGTCTTGAAGCTATTTCTTCGTCCTGGATCTTTTTCAATTTTTCAAATATTTCTATTCTTCTGTCGATGAATTCTGGCCTCTCTACCAACTATTTATTAGTTTTAGGTTTAATCTTTATTGTCATTACGTTTTGGAGTTTTATTATTGCAATAATCACTATATACTCTGATTCTACTTACGACAAGGTTTTGGCTGGCTCCTCCCTTAGCTGCCTTCTTTTTGGCTGGTTTGGCAGAATCTACCTTTACTTGGCTCATTTTTTCTTCGAGACTCATTTTTATCCCTTTTTATTTTTCGGTTGTTTACTTTTCAGATTTTTTTTTAAATGAATCGGCTATATATTTATTTATATGCTTATTAGGATCTGATTACTATTTTAATTCAAATATATAGCTGGCCCAACAATATAAAAAATAAAGCAATACACAACTGACATTTGTAAGGTTTGTTGATTTTCTGAGGATTTTTTTACATTTTCTTTAGATATCCAATTCTAATTTCATCTCCTGTGCATACTTTTCCAGCTTTTCCCATACTTGCTCTTTTCCTGTCATTTATTTCGATTCACATTTTTTGCATTTTGCTCTCCTAATTGGTTTGTCTATTGTTTTAAATGTTTGGAATTTGGTATTAGAGTCCAGAAAATTCCAAGGTAAAAAAATTTTTTTCTTTGCCTATTTGCCGCATGTTGCTAAGTAGCTTATTTAGTTATATCCCATCTTTTCAAGTTATATCCCATCTCGGGTCGCTAATTGCTCATTTTGACATTTTTTCTATGATCCTCTTCGCAAATTAAAAATATGGTGATTATATGAATTGCTATTTGAGCCTTCAATCGAATTTCCCCACGCAATACTTTAGCCTCATTTATATTACTACCATGGATTTAGCTAAGGTTCTCTTTATCAGCAAGACTTTGCACTCGCTTTTCCAAAGGTTCAACACTATATAAATAAATCGTAAAAAAAAAGTTCATGTCATTTATAAGTTCTAGAATACTTCATCAATATCCTTACAATTCCCTAATACAAATATCGACCGATTGTTTGCGTAATACTTTTGCTAGTTATGTTGCTGATATGACTTTTTATTTTCTGAAAAACCTATTCTACAACTAACCCCCACCACATGATAGATGACCACCAGTAAATTTGCATTTTAACTCTGTACTTTGCGTCCCATATCAAAAATAACTGCTCCCAGAGTGTAGCTACAACAACATATCGCTATTTTATGTTGTCGATATTCTTCTTCTTGTGATTGATGTATAGATAGTATTTATTTATATTTAAAAGTGCGCATGTGTATACAAATAGTTGATTTAGAGCATCAAAACCTGTTCAGTATATAGTTCCACTGGGACAGCAGTGTTCACCCTCTTAACAGAAGTACATGGGCAGTTCATACAAATCAGATAGTAGAATGGTGCATCTGGTAACAACTTTTAATGTTTAGCGTATCTCCTATAGTCTTTTTTATCAAAACTGTTGTAATAAATACATACATCCCGCTTTTCTCTTGCCTGAAATCTCATCACCATTGCTATATGTGTACACATGTGCCAAGTTTGTCCAGTAATCACTCTGTTATTGGCGAACTTTGGTTTTATGTGGCATATTAAATGGCCCTCCAGCAAAAAACTTCCACATCTAAATCAAACCAAAATGTGAGATTGTTGTATTTTCCATATTTTGATTGGCAAGTAGCAGCCCAGGTTTTGACATCTTGTGCAAAGCAAAGCTAGTTCCCAAACAAATCCATACTTTTTTCCAACACCAATTCTGGGTTTTGTTTTGTCAAGCAAAAGTTTAATTCTAGCCCCAAATAGAGGCAAAAAGAAAAAAATAACTACCAAATATTGGTTTGTAGACTTCTTTTCCATTGCTTTGTAAACAAATACTGTAAACCTAATAGATTTAAGGAAATTCTGAAAACACAACAACCATAAAAAGCGAAAGCACAAAAGAGATTAAACGATGCCAAATCCCGTAGAGCAATGGTACTTTGATATCCCGGTGGTCACCAGAGTATATTTAACAGCTTCGGCTGCAATCACCCTGGCAGAGGTAGGTTTATAGAATTAAAGTAAAACAGAATTCTGTCATCACGCAGCATTGTATATTTCATTTATCAAGATACTAAACGACAGCATATCTGAATAGCACTTTAACTATGTCACAAGATTTCAATTGTACTATGACTTTTACAAAGTATTTCATAAAGGAGAAGTAAGTATGCTTTTTTTAATATGAATAATGTATATTTATTATGCTTGTATTGCCTGCCTAGCCTTGCTTTCATAGTGTGTGCTTTATATCTAATACCCTGTTATTTGAAAAATAGTATTGGAGGCTGATTACCACATTCTTGTTTTACGGAGGTCTAGATTTTGACTGGGTTTTCAATATGTACTTTGTGTAAGTCATCCGTTAATCATCTTTCCGAATAATATTTGGCCAATTGCACCTTTTAGTGCACAACATTCAAATAAATGAAAAATCATCAATCTTTCTTTTTAGGGTAAGGTACATGAGAGATGTCGAGGATGCGTACACCAGAAATAAAACTGCCAATTTCTTTTGGCTTATTCTGATCTCATGTGTTTCCCTACTGGTAAGCCTCATATTACACATGTTATTTTTCTTTCATAGAATATAGCAGAAGGGTCGCGAGTATTTAGTTTTAATGTACTAATGAGACGTATGAGCCAAAAATTAATAATATGCCTAAATTTCGACTTTTAGATCGTGTCAAGCTTCTTTTTTTATCCATTCCTCGCCTCGATACTTAATTACACTCTTACATACATATGGGCCAGAAAGAACCCATATGTAGTCCTGAGCTTCTTTGGCCTATTTACATTCTCAGCGCCATTTTTGCCATGGGTTATGGCCGTCTTTTCATTCATTATTTCTGGACGAACCCCAATGAGAGATCTAATTGGTATTGGAGTCGGACATGTTCTGTGGTATCTTGACGAAGAATGGCCTCGGAGACCTGAAAGCAACGGTATCAGAATTCTTGAAGCACCCATGTTCATGTAACAACTATTTCAATTCATCACTATAACTACTCCATTAATAATCCTCTTTTTAATATCTGTTTTTTTCCCCTACTGATAGAAAACGGTTGTTTGGAGGTGCAAGAGCGGAGGAGTATTTGGATTCGGGTGCGCAGGATTCGGTTCCAGTCACAACTGACCAGAGTGTACCACCTCTACAGGCAAACAACGAGGATGATGTCTCAAGCCATGTCACCCAACCCAGTGCAGAATCTTCGAATACAGGCGGAGATGCTAATAAGATTATTCAAGATGGTTTCAAAAAGCCTTTAACTCCTTCAAACGAGAGTGCTGATGACAGTATGAAAGATGTTTTCAGGGAAAGCGCAACATATTCCAAATCATCCACCCCCATTGATTCTAAGATCACATCAGAAAGCACGACTACCAGTTCGTCGACACTGAAAAACGATGAAAATGACTTGCGACACCGAGCAAAGTAGCATATACATCTTCATCTACCTTATATTAGAGGCGCTTTAGGTTTTCAATATTAGCTTGTGTATGTACATTATTAAATAAATGCGACTCTTATTAAAAAATTACAAAAAACTTTAAGCATTTCTGAACAGAAAAGGGCTTTAGAGATGGTGAAAAGTCTTCACTTTATCATTAGATCAATACTATCAGGTTTGCAATTCCAAAGCAAAAGTAGAGTGTTAAAAACCATGTGCGATTTCGAAACTACATACACATCAATACGAAGAAGAAAAAACTACATTTTACCCACGAAAATGGTAGATGTATAGCTCAGCTTTAACAGAAAACGGTTTGTACCCCCCCCATAAACCTATGGTATAGTTTACCATAGATTGTTCTGGTTTCAAAGTGCAGTATAACACCTGTCTCTTGGATGGAAAGTCCGCATTGGTACCCGAACTGGACACCCATAAAATGATTCTGCTAAAGTACTTTTCTCTGTGTTTATGTCTGGTGGTTGTATCTCATCACTATTAAGTTGCTAATCGCACGTTAAAAAGCAATTTTAGAAAGAGAGGTATAGTAACGTTATTGCTTGGTACTGGAGATGCAAGTAAACAAGCACAAAAACGCAGATATTCTACCATCTGTAGTGTTAACTAAGTGTTTCTTACCATCATCATGTATAAAAATGTAAAGGTATATCCTAAAAGGAAAACCCCAACAAGGCCCGCAAAAACCTTATACAGTATGCTACCCTGTGCTGAAGGCTTGGTGGTGAGACTGTACAGCAAGTATGCAAACACAAGCATAGCTGTCGAGGTGATACAGATGCTGAACATGATAAAAATAGTTACCGATATTCTCACTCCCCATAGATTGAACAGTGTGTGGCTGCGATATGTTCCGACATCACATGCGTTTTCTATCTCTACTTTTGTATCAGTGCTATTTTTTTTATTATCTGTGGGTCTGAGAGCAGGGTATGTCATGTTGCTGAGAGAATAATAAATGCTTGCGTGTATGACCATCATGTATTTGTATTTTGTTATTTAATTTTCAGATTATTGCTGTTAGGGAGGGATAGGAATTAAAAGATTTTAAACTGTAACCAACAAGGAAGACATATGGCAACCGTGTAAAACATGGAAAAAAACTCTGTCATTTCCTTTTTTGTTCTATTTTTCCAACTTTCACTTTGTCTCTCACTATCACTTTCTCTCCCATCTTTCTCGCAATATGAGATCCTTGATTTTTTTAATATATTTTTGCTTGGTATTAGGATTTTCACTACATTGCCAATTTAGTGCAAAGGGGTATGGGCTATATCTGAGAACCAAAAATCGTACACCACAAAGCATGACTACTTGCTTAGTTTTGTTTCACGAATCCGGTTGCTTTAGATCCTTTTTTTTTCTTCAAACATGTTGCATGAAGAAACTCGTCTTAATCGCAATAGGGAGTGAAAGAAGTTTGACCTACTAAAAAGATCAACTGGTTTTGAGTCTGATTTCGGTTGTTCCCCT
The DNA here is from genome assembly GCA_001969505.1 of Zancudomyces culisetae. Lineage (NCBI taxonomy): Eukaryota > Fungi > Kickxellomycota > Harpellomycetes > Harpellales > Legeriomycetaceae > Zancudomyces > Zancudomyces culisetae. Next base: position 14,518 of record LSSK01000635.1, on the reverse strand, counting down.
GTTTAGTTCATGACTCCTCCCCCACCCCAATTTGTCCTTTGTAGATACCTCTGATATTGACTTTTTAAATAAAGAAACATTATAATAGCTTTTTTTAGGAGGAGAAGAGGGGGGGGGAGGGCTATTTCAGCTTTGTTATTCAGCTTTGTTTAAATTTGATCTCTGGTTGTATATCAGCCTATATTAAATTACTTTCAACACAAGTAAGGGTGTAAGGATAAAAGTGACTTTTGTAAAACAAAATCATGAAAACACCAACCAACAATTCCAATACCCTTTTATCAAAAATATATAACAAACACTGATCCATCATCACTACACACATTAAAGCGAAGGTAGCTCCGTTTGTTTTTGAGTTTGTGTTTCATGCGCCAATGTAGGTGTAGATCTTGGAAATATTAAAGACAATGATGATATTTCATGAAGAAATTGTGCTAAAATCCACAGATTGTGAACTAATTGCCTACTTTTAAACCGAGTTTCATTATTACATTTTGGGTGATGCAACTTTAGGGGATTTCAAGTTAGTAGAAGGGCAAGAGGGCGAAGAGACAAAAGAATGAGTGATGTCTAGAACGATGTGTGAGAAAGTTACTCAATGTTTATTTTTTTGTGTGGTAATACTGGTAGTAACGCTAAGAAAGACGAACCAAGTATTTATGGCCATAAACACATCTCAACTCCGTTCCCAATGACATACTATCCGGGATTTCAACAAGTAGCCATAACAAGGATAGAGAAATATCAATAACACAGCACTTGTCTGGGTCCTCTTCAATTTTTAGATACTGCGTTTATTTTAAAGAATGCAATAATACTGTCGTCGTTTTCTGAGTGCAGGCATTTTTTTATTTATAACAAAATGTCGCTAGGAGTATCGTTTTTTATATAGATAAATGTGTATGTATATATTGTAATTGGTTACAGTAGTTTAGGGAAAACAAAGCTTGGTCAATGATAGCACACCTATTATATATTATTTGGTATTAATTTTCTCTGGAAATAAAGCCAGGGAAAAATGCGTCAATTCATACTTGCGGCCAGAGTACACCGAGATTGAAGATAATGTGATTGATTCATATGCTCTTACTCAAAATAAATGGCGGTAAAGTAAAGTAAAATGAAATAAAATAAAATGAAATAAAATAAAGGTTTGGCAAGGGATTTAGGTCAAATGAAAGGAGCTATTTCGCAAAATCAAGGTTGATTGAGTTAAAAATAAACGAGCTTTGATTCATTATTTGTACATATTGGGTATTATTGATACTTGTTAGCTAAAAGGCAAGTGTTTTTCACTCAAATAACCTAAGAGAAAGCAGCCAAATTAAAAATAGACCAGAGAACTATTAAGCCGAGAATAAATATGCCCAGCAAACAACAAAAAAAAATTAGAGAAGGATTTAAATGCAAAGAGAAAAAAAAAGCCGCTTCTGCAAGTGTAAATCAAGTAGGAATATAAGTTAAAAGAGCGTGTGTGATATGATATATCCGTGAGGCGATCATACAGAAAGAGGCTAGCCGGTGGAATAAATTTTAGAACTTGCAAAGAATATAGACAATCAAGATCAGAATACTCAATAAAATAATTAATAAAATAATAAGAGAGAAAGAATGCCCACCTTCAAGGATGCATTTTGGGAGGATCCAAGGGTACCCACCGGTTCGGTGTACAACCGGGGACCCAAACAGCTGTGTGAAAAATTGGAACAGGGTAGGACCGAGTGCGATGAGGTTCTGAATTTTCTGAGAGATCGAATGTTGATCGAGGAGCAGTACGCTGATGCACTACAGAGACTAGCGGACAGACCGTTTATCGATAATGGATTCGGAAATGATGAAGGAGGAACAAGCATGAAACGGGCATTTGAGGGATTGCAAACAGAAGTGAGAAACTATGGAACTCTTCATGCACAGTTTGCGCAGGAACTAAAGATGGATATTATAAGGAACTTTTCGACTTTTGTCGCAGAACATAGGGAGGGAATAGCAAGTAGAAGCAAAAAGATCATGGAGCACCAAAAGTCGTTGCAGCTGGCTGACAAGAAGGCAGAAAAAGCGAGAGCAGATTATTTCAAAAAAATTGAATTGGTAGAGCGTATGGAGAGAAAAGAAGGAATACACAGAGCTAATATGGTTCCGAAAATACCAGATAGAGGTGGGGCTTCACGAAATAAGAAGGAGATTGATAGTATCAAGAAGAGGTATGGTGATAAAGAAAAATCGGGAGAGCTTGGAAACAAGGAGGGAGAAAAAGAGGAAAAGGAGGGGGAAGATGAGAGAGGAAGTGACAAAGAGAGCGAGGGAGAGAGACAAGGCGAAGACGTAGAATCAGAGGCAGAGAGACAAGATAAACACGAAGAAGAGGTGCTGAATAGGGTGGAGGATGACGAGGTCCAGGCAAGAAAGATATTTGTGGGACCGCTTGTTCTTACAGAAGAAGAGTTCGGAGGAATGATCAAGCGATTGATGGCAGAGATCCCACAGCGAGAGGTTAAGTATGGTATTTTGGGTACCTTGAGGGGGCTAGTGAACGGTGAGGATTTGGCAATGTGGTTTGCAGAGAACAATACGCGACGAAGAATAAGAGGTGCAAAACAAGGAGGGGGTGTTGAAGAGGAGATGGGAGAAGAAGGTGGGGATGAAGAGATGTTGAAAACTGACGATGAAATATTGGATGTATGTCAAGGGCTGGTTGCAGATGGATATTTAAGATGTATGGGGCGGGGTAGCGAGTTTATTCCAAAAGCAACGTCGTATTATCAGTGGAAAAACAAAGCGATCGTATACAAAATGCAAAGGGAGACGGAAAGGAGTAACGAAAGGAGGGAGATTGAAAAGAGGGAGGTTGAAAAGAAATTACCAGCAGTGGGGGTTGACGGGTACAGGGCGGATTCTAGCCAAGGAAATAGAGCCACAAGTTGGTTTATGGGATTAAAAATGTCGATTCAGAGCAAAGATAGTCTCGAAGATGAAATTGAAAAGGCAGAGGAGACATATGAAGAGAATGTCAAGACATTCGAAAAGTTGCGAGTGGAATTTGAAGACGATTTGATGGAGTTTTACGAGATGATGGAGGCATGGGAACTGAACAGACTGACAAACATTCGAATCTCAATGAAGCAGTACATAAAGGCAGCTACACAGTGTGTGCTTTCGTCGGTAGCAGTATGCGATCGGATGCAGGTATACGAGGAGTCAATCAAACCGGAACAAGATCTGCGATTAACAGTAGAGCAGCAAGGTGTTGGACGGTATTGGCCACGGCCAAAGCTGTTTATGCTAGCAGTAGGAAAACAAACAGACTTCCAGATTTTCGGGACGTCGCTAGAAGAGCAGATGATAATATCCACCAAAACTGAACCACTTGTTGTTGCCAAGTGTCTGAGTGCGATAAAAAAGAGAACAAGGGATTTGGACCACAGGGATAGATACTCAATATGGACATCTACTATGAATCTGGCTAAAGTACACATGTTAAGAGCAGAAATAAACAATAGACACCGAATAACCCTGAAAACACTTCGAAACTACGACACCAATGTAATCGCAAACACATTGATCCTGTACTTGCTGGAATTGCCAGATTGTTTGTTGAGCAGAGATTTGTATGAGCCAATAAAGGCTCTGTATTCGGTAAAAGAGTTTAGTATCGAATCCAAAGCCAAAACGCTATCCAACTTACTGAGTGCATTGAGCCCAGCGGCAATTTCAACAGTAAAAGCGTTGGCAAGCCACTTTATAATGCTTACAGACGGACATGATGCACTTGATGACGATGGTAGGTTGGGTTTCATTCAGCAAATATCGCAAAAAGTAGGTGATGTGATTCTGCGACCCCATTCACACTCCATCCGAGCGTCGTATGATACACATCCCCAAAAATTGTTTAGTGACATGATTCTTTATTATGATCAGATTCTCGATCCCATAACTTCGACTCGAACAAACATGAATTTCACAACCAATATGCCATACACCCACATTTCCAGATCCTCTTCACTGCAATATGTTGACAGTGACAGCAATGCAAGTAACGATTCACAAACCGGAAAAAACAGCGGCTATTCAAAGACATCAGCATTTCCACCAGGCCCGGCCAGTTCTCTCAGTGGCTATACCGAGGCCACAAATAGTAATCCTCCCAACACCTCTTTCTCCACTGGTTCATTCCAAATCTCTAAACTTGGAAAACTATTCAGCTCGGCACAGCCCATCTTCAGACAAAGCTCCAAACCAAAGACAACTTCTCCTCGCGCGAGTTTTGATTATTTAAATGTGCTAAACCTGAAAAAGAGGCTTTCTGATGTCGAAAATACTACCACCAATTCTCCTGTTCAAAAGCACCTTACCTCTGATCAAAGACAAGTATCTAATATTTCTGAATTTATCGAGACAGAGCTTTTGATTCCCACCCAGCAAACTTCCCACTCTAGTTTAGCTGTTTCTGAATCCGCATCTGCCGCTGCTGCTACCATCTCTCATGATGGAAATCCAGAAAACCTATTGATTTATGAAGGCAAGAGTATGACTCCCTATCTACAAAGCGTTGATTCAGGACTTAACCAAAGCGGAACCAAACCATCCCCAACTCCCACCTCGACCCCTACTGCCACTCCCATTGCCAGTCTTGAAAAACTGAATACTGCACCTCCACCTCTCCCTCAGAGGCAAAAGTTAGATAAACTTGCTGCGTTAGTGGAAGACGGGGAAAAGGTTTCACAAACTAAGGATAACACTAGCTCGCTTCAAAATGAAACCTGTTCGATTTCATCCAGCGCCATTGGCGAATTAGAACAGGAGTTGGACTTGGTCGCCCAACCTGACTACAGCACCAACCCTGATGCTTCTGGATCGTTGCCTGCGCATACTACTACAAAGGGTGATGCTGGAGTTGATACTCCCAACACCGATATTGATTACTTTTTGCAGGATGATTCTGATGAAGAATAGTATAATTATTTAGGAAGGGAAGGGTATCTTTTTTTTCTTTTTTTTTCTTTTGCCAGAGCCATGAGATCTTTCACCCATTTTTCACCCATTTTTCACCTACTTTTTCAATATATTTTGACATGCTTCATTATCCATACTTCATTTAGATTTTAAAGCTTTAGGTTTGGGTGAATACTTCAAACAACAGCTCTAAAATAAACAATCATACTTGGTTGGTAAAAAAAAAATTTTTTTTTGTATCATTTGATCGCCAAATCAAACTACTTTTCTGGTAAAACTATCTTGCTTGCTCAGGACGGATAGACAGCAAATCAGGAAGAGAAAAAATTGATAAAGGGGATGCAAAAAACAATTTTGATGCCTCACCCAAAAAGCAGCTTAGCTTTTGTTGCCATTATCATAAATCTTTGCTAGAAATCAAGTTGAGGGTAATTGTATACAAAAGCAGAGGTATACTAAATAAGAAAAAACAGAGAAAGGATAAAAGTGCAAATATAGATATATAACGATACGAGACAAAACGAAATGTTCAAACGAGGATTCAAAACGCTAACGAGAGTAAACTCGCATATTGGCAAAATGCCAATCAAGTATGGAAAAGAAGTCGAGATCATCCATGCCCAAGAGGTGTACCGACCCGATATGCCGAAATTTACAACCCTAAAGGTAAAAGGACCGCTTGGAGAATTAAAAATGGGGATTTCACCAAATGTTAAAATCGAAATTGAACAGATCCAAAATCAACAACAATCCAAAGATGGCAGCAAATCCAGTGGCCAAGAGAATGAAGATTCGGCGGGAGGGATATTGACAGTGTCGGCAGTAAACCAGGGCGTTAAAGAGCACAGACAAATGTGGGGTACCACTAGAGCATTAATCAACAACATGGTAACAGGAGTAACTGAAGGATTTATCACGCATTTGCGGATGGTCGGAACTGGGTATAGGGCAAGTATGGAAAAGATGCCCAAATCAGAAGTTCTTCTCACTATTCCAAAGACTCAAGATCCAAAACGAAAAGTAAAACATGTAAGAAGGGATTCAAGCGGTGCTATTATCGAGGACGAAATAGAGGAGGTGTTACAGATAAGGCTGGGATACTCACATCCCGTTAATATCCAAATTCCGGAGGGGTTGACGGTCCAAGTTCCTAATCCTACATCAATTATTGTTAGAGGTTTGGATTTGCAACAAATCGGGCTGTTTGCTGCCAAGGTCCGTAAGCTGAAGAAGCCAGAACCATATAAACAAAAGGGAATATTTGTAAATGACGAAACCATCAAGAAGAAGGACGCAAAGAAGAAATAAACCCATAGATAATAAACATCAATTCCTCCTGTTTTTCATTTCATTTCACTTTTTTTTATTTATTTCTTTTCCCTACCTCTCGTATATCTAGTAAAGAATAATCTTGTTTAAGCTGAATAAAAAGTAAAATTTTTATATGTTAGAAAAGAAAAAGATAATCAGTAATTATGACTCGAGGTCAAAATCGTCATGGTCGTCATCATATTCCTCGTCTAACAGATCCTCATCATACTCATCAGAATCAAGTTCTATTTCGATATCCCCCTTTCTGTACGCACCAGATGTATCTTTTCCATATTTAAGGTCCTCCAAAGCACCATCGTTGCCTTCAGCTGAAAACAACTGTCTCATAAGATCACTTGCTGAGGAAAGTTGGAGCATTTCTGGTGGTGGTGGAAGCCGTTTTGGAGGCTCGGGTGGCAGAAATAGTTTATTTGCAGCAATATACAGCAACGCAGCATAGACCGAACCCATAACGAATCTATACCTTTTCGTAAATTCTGCATCGTTTAGACCATGAGATGAGAGTGAAATACCACGATCTTTTGTTTTGACTATCGTTTTGATCCTTGTGGCAAGCCTAGATACCGCACTGCTGGTTTCGGATATTGAGCTTCTCACCATAACTCCAAAATTCTTGACAAATTCAATGACACCGCTTGGTTCACCAAGGCTTTTTCCTATTGGACCCACAGTCGTCCCTGCTCTGGTGGCTTCGTTTAGAATCAGTACATCTCTCAGCCTGGAAAAGTATTCGACTAGATTTGGATATTTTATGCTAATTATCGTTGACAGAGCTGGCTTTTCTAGATCTATGTTCATTACTAGGTTTAAATAGGCATACAGCAGAGCATCCAAACTTGTTATCCCAGCCTTGTTTCCAAAGAGATAATCTTGATCTCCCAGTTGTTTCGACAAACATCCCAGGTATTTTATCGCTAGAGATTGAGTCTACGTGTTACCCAGTAGTACAAATTGTACGGTGTTAATATCTCTGAACTGTATCTTGCTACTCCTTATAATAAAATGATCTTGGATGTAGCCAAAATAGAAAAATTTGGTAAACCCCGGTTATGCTGTACTTACCTCGTGCAGTTTAAAATCACCAAAGTCTTCAGTATTTACGTCAAACGCCTTTTTCAATGACTATAATTGTATAAAGCAGCCTGGTTAGTAGTCATCTTTTTAAGTAAACCAAATACCAGGATAATCAATGAATAAATAAATAAGAGTCAAGAACATAGAGGATCGAGGGTAGGGGCATCCGATGGGTTCTTGAACACTCTCGCTTAAAAGAATGTTATCATATTTAAACTCCCTATCTGTATACATTAATACATTCAAAAAAACAAGCCAAATAATACCTCAGTAAACTGTTCTGGTGTTAATTTCTTTTTTTCCGCGCTAGCGGTGTTCGTGGGTTGGGCAGTATTATTCCCATTGTCAATATTATATTTTTGTAGTCTCAATAGCTTATCTTCCATATAACTGTTGGTGGCAAAATTTCCCCGGATAGAGCTTCTAATCATTGGTCTGATTCCCTTGCTGTAGTTTTCTTTTACACCAAACCACTCGAACAAAAGAGCGTCATATAACACGGTCCATATGATATTCGAATATGCTTCAAATTCAGGTCTTTCATGATCGGCCAATTTGGTATCCAGATCATATCCCTAATTACGCGTAAATGGGTAGAATATTTTTGTTACAAGGTGTATAAATTAACAAGCATAAAATGTGTAAAATTCTGTAAGATCCTAGATAAAAAGAGAAATAGATTGCTTGCCTGTTTTTTCAAATACTCGATACAATTGTTTATTCCACCTTCACAATGAACATTTTGGTCTCTTAATACTGGTAGTTTGCCTACGTATTTTAGCATTTGGTTATACAAATATCTCAATGTACAAATACTGGATAAAGTAATCTAAAAGCAAAAGTATGTATTAATTTTTTCTTGAATGAGTTTACAAGCATACACCATTGTTATCATTAGAATATTAGCATCAAGAATGATTCAGAGCAACATTCAAATTGAGAGCTAAATTATATTGAATTAAATCAAATCAAATCCAATTGCGTTACCTGTTGGGGAGATATTCGAATTGCATACAGTCTTGATGTTCCACTGCATGTTTTGGCAACAAAATCTCATATACGTTGTTAGATACAGACATTCCAGCTCAAAGCTATCTATAAATGTGTCATTAGTGCCGGATGTATGTAAATCATGCGCTTTTTGTGGTAGATTGTTGTAGTCCAGGATGTAAACATCTAGGGTATCACTGGGTGCTTTATCTCGCTTCTCCATCGCTCCCTTTTTTTTCCTTTTCAATTGTTTGTGTTGTGTAAATTACAGTTTGAATATGCTACGTTCAAATTGAAATTTTAACATTGATTCTTGATAGAAAAAATAATATAATATATAGCCAAGATATCAACCCAACACTAATAGCTTCCGGCAATTTTTTTTTTAATTGTTGGTGAGTTTATCATATCAGGATTTTGACTGGCTTTGAAATGCTGGATTTGATTTAGTTTGTTTGGTTTATGTCCTCTTATTGAAATTATGAACATAGTGCAGCATAAAGAACACACATAAAAGAAAAAAAAACGAACAAGTAACATTAACAAAAAAAAGTGTGTTAAAATGAACTCCTGGCATCCAGAGGATGTAAAAAAAAAGAGTGTATAAGCTTATGAGTTTATTTATAGTTAATAGAACGCCCTAGGTAATAACACGAATGCGAAGCAAAAAGTACTGGAATGCTGGACAATTAAGCACAGTTGTAACCAGCATCAACCAGCGAGTCCTTCAATGCAGTCAGTGTTTTTTCAAGGAAACCAAGGGATGGATCGTTGGATACCAAACCCATATGTCCGATTCTGAAGTATTCAGTTGCATGACCTGTAAAAATTCCACCAGAGATGGTCACGCCACGAGCAGCCATTCGAGGAACCAAATCGGTAAGCTTTACGCCCTCTGGAAGCCAAACTGCAGACATTGCATGGGATCTGACGTCCTCTGACTGGGGAATAATCTTCAAACCCAATTTCTTGAGACCATCAGTGAATTTTGCGGAAGATTCCCTGTGCAATTTGAGATAGTCCTCGACTCCATAGCTGACAATGTTTCTGACAGAGACGTTTAGGGCCATTATGGTTTGGACACATGGGGTAGCAAAGTATTTAGGAGCCTTGTTTTCATATGCTTCCATGACTATTTGTAAGTAAAACAATGTTGTGTTTGGGATAAAGTTCACGGAATAACGAGGTGAAAAGAGAAAGCAAAAGAAAAAATGAAAAAAAACTTACTTGGTAACCACCTTTGCCAGTTGACATAGTATGCAGGAATAGGTGTAGATCTGTTGTTGACAACCTGTAGTGCCCTTTGACTAGCAACTGTAACTGCCACACCAGGAGGACATCCTAGAGCCTTTTGACTTGCGGTAAACACAACATCAACACCCCAGTTATCAAATTGCAGGTCTTCACAAGCAGCTGCACAAACTGAACCAACGACAACCAATGTACTTGGTGACTTTTCTTTGACGAGTTTACAAAGTCTCTCGACGTCCAAGACGACGCCTGAGCTTGTATCAACGTGAGAGGCAGCAACAAGTTTGTATGGACTACCTGATGCGGCTTGGGACTCGAGCTGCTTAGCAACCTGGTCAAAGTCGCAAGAGTAGCCAATTTCTGATCTGAGACAATCAACCTTGGCTCCGTATGTTTCAAGGCAATCCATGAACCTATCCCCAAAGTATCCACATGAAAGAAGCAAGACTTTTTCGCCAGCCTCGACAAGGTTTGCAGAGACTTGGTCCCAGCATAGGGTTCCCGAGCCTGCAATCACAAAAGGTTGACCGTCCTTGGTTCCAAAGACAGTGCGGAGATTTTTTATCAATTCACTGAAGCTGGCAGCAAAGATGGGGTCTGTGTGTGCGATGGCCTTTGTGGCCATTGTCTGCAACACCTCATCTTGAACCTCGATTGGTCCTATTGAAATTTAGTGTTTATAAGTATACGTTGTAAACAATACAGATAAATGATACAAGATAACAGATAAAGATAAAAGGTGTTGAAAAGAAACTGTTTAATGTTAGTTAGTTAGTTAGTTAGTTAGTAGGATATTTACCTGGGATCATACACAAATTTGGCTTTGGACTCATTTTGGTGCTAAAAGGTTTGTGGGTAGTGTTCAATATTTTAAAGGCGTTTGCTGGTCGTAGTGCAGAAAACCTACTAAAACTGATTGTTGAAAAATGAGAATTTTTAATTAGGTTTGAAGAACCTTTCAAACAATGTACTTGTTTTAATAGCAAGTTTTTGGACATTTGATAATGAAAAAAAGTTAAAAGGCAATTTAATAAAGCAAAAAAAAAAATGAAACTTTGTAAATAAAGCAGCAAATAAGTACCAGGTTAAGATGATTCTAATGGGTGGGAGGGTGAAGGAGGAAAGAGGGAAAGAGCAGCTATTAGTGCGTTAATCATTAGGGATAAGCATAATAATTAAAAAAAATTCTTGCCATCATTTAGCTTGTGCATGATGTAACTGACCAGTTAGAGCGTCATCGGATAGTTTTTAGTGACAATAGTAACCCGCTGTTTTATTTCCGGATACCTATTAGTAAGCGCCATGAAAAAAAAAAGAATACACACGCCTTTAAAGAAAGGGGAAGAGGGGCACGCACTAAAAACGGATCAACAAAGAGAATAACACTCAGTCGGACTATTTGGATTCGACGCTTTTCTATTATCTCGTAATGGTAAACTCCAAGTCTTATAAGAGTTGGCTATCTCTAATTCTACCCTCCCTCCATCCTTTTCAACTATATTTAACTCTACATTCTCACACACATTTCTCTTTGTCTCCATCTCATAAAAACACTATTTTGTTCTATCTTATCCATTTAATCCAATTCGATGGATGAAAAAATCATAAAACAAAAGCAAGTTGAAAGATAAAATAAAAGCAAGGGCACTTTGTTACGTAACTGTAAAACAAATTTACATGTGAAATAGAACGGGTCAGCTTAATCAAAAAAACGTAAACAGTGCACGAAAAAAAAAAGTGTGGAAAGGTTGGAACTAGAATGCTGTCAGATTTCTTGACAAACCCCAGATCATTGCAAAAAAAAAAGGAAATTATAAAAGAGACATTTGTTGATGTGTGAAAAGAAAGTAGTGATGTAGTTATTGGCAGCTAAGCTAGCACGAGTAAATAAATAAAACATGATGAAAACTGGTATGATGCGATATGTCAGAAAAGGGGCGCGGAAAGGGAAAGAGAAGAAAATAGTACTAGTTGTTTGATGAAAATACTGATGAAATTACATCATCAAGGTTATTGCTAACAAACATCGAAAAATCCTGATAATCATTAAATGCGTTTTTGTTTGAGGAAGATGGAACAGCGGAAATGTGGATGCCGTTGTTGCCAGCGCCGTGCAGACTGGTTCCAGAATTTCCAGGAGCAACCACGCCGGTGATGGTGGAAGAGGTCTCAGAAAAGGTAGCAGGATGATCAATAGTGAAACTAGAGGGATTTGCGGATGTAGGAACGGCAGATGTGGAAGCGGTACCTCCACCCAAAAGCAAAAGATTCGATGCGTTTGAGGAAGATGAGAGGGTGGGAGGACTAACAAAGCATTCATCCATAAGCGCGTCAATTGCCTCTTGCTTTACTGGGGCAGTTGTGGTTCGGGAAAGGGGAAGGCCTGAGTTGGAAAGAGGGTTTTTAGGGTGGGATGAGGTGAGAAACGATGAGCGAGCGGCCGACCAGGAGTTTTTGGAGTGCAAGACGTTTTCCTTTTGCAGAGATAGCTTTTGAGCGAGTTTAAAGTGGCTGGTTCTTTCCAAAAACAAAATGTGCTCCTTGATACATGTGTTGCTGATAGCGAACTCAGTCGAACTGAAATTGACGCATGATAAAACACCGACATAAACCAGTCCAGCTAAATAGACACTAACCTCCAGGCCGTACTGATAGTACCGTGGATCTACAGCCTTGAGCTGGACAAGAATTTCCGTTACTGCACCAGCAGAGCTAAGACTTCTTTCCTGTACCAAATATTCGGGAGTTGGCTTGAAACATTGTGACAGATCGTCAAGAGATTCGGCTTCTTTTGTCTGCCATGTGTCATATCCATAGCTATGAACAATGGAAATAACCAAGCCGTGATATAGTATGTTTACAAATGCCTTGCCAACCAGCTGGTTCTCAGGCTCTTCGTTTCCTGCCTGTGAATACCCCTCCCTGTTTATGGGTATGGAAAAACTGTATGACGCTGGAATAGCCTCATATAACTGATCTAATTCTGTCAGGGTTTGTATACAGAACTGTGTGCTGCCCGACATTCCACCGTCAGAAATAGATCGCGAAATCTTTGCCGCTTTAAGAACGAGTACAGCCAGCTTTCCCAACCAGCTAATATTCTGTGTTCCAACCTCGTCATATGATATTGCACCTGGCAACCCACTTTCCCACGAAACCAGTGCATCCACCAACAGGGTTGTCCAAAAGATGTTTTTCATGTGGCTTTCCACATGGCTGCTGTTTCGATGCAGTCCCATCCTGATTCCCATTCGCACAGCTGCGTTTGAATACTCCATATTTCGACTACGACTGTACAGTGATGCATTAGACATCACATTAAGTGCTAGTATATTTTCAATGCTGTTTCTATTAATTATTCTGCTAAGCATCGCTTCAAATCTACAGCTAAAAACATTTGCCAAAAATTTTACATCCATATCTCCTACCCCATCCTCTTCTTCTCGCATCACCAGTGTCCCTGCCGATAGCACTGCTACCAGAAGACTCGATGGGGTCAACTCGTTCAGCAATAACATCAAATGCCTCTCGCATCGCTCTCGCGCCTCCAGTCCCGTCAGCAGTGGGTTGTACATCTGGAAAAACTTGTTGATAATCAGTGCTCCCTCCGATACATCGATCCCTTCATCCTTTTCTTCGTGCCTCTTGCTCTTGCTACCCACCTCGCTTTCTCCCTCTGACATCCTATCGCCATGCTCGCTTTTTGCTTGTAATTGATGCCTATCCCTGGATGTTCGAAATATTGTACTTGTCTCTCCTTCAGTTACCGATGTTCGCATCGTTATGTCTTTTAGCCGGCCCATGAGCGAATTGATTTCCTGATGGATATCCAGTACTTCTGCAAGCTTTCCATTAACCATCCGTCCCATGCTGCTTCCTTCACATACTGACCCACTTTTATTCGATTTTCTTGCTCTTCTTCGTTCACTCACTGGTGAAAACACGCAGGTTGCTCCAACTTTAACACACCGCCCGCAAGACGGCTTGATCCCATCACATCGTACTTTTTTACTCCTGCATGTATCACAGGATATTTTTAGTCGTACGTTCTGTAAGTCCATTTGTGGTTTTGGTGGCTGTTCCTCCATTTCTCTTTTTTCTTATTTATTCGTTTCACTTTGTCTCGATTCTCAATAGCAAATTTAATGAGTGGTGGATACCTTATGAATTTAAAAAGGTGGGGAGAGGAAGCGGAAAGGGGATAAAGAGGATCGCCCTTTTTGCTACTGTTCTTGTTACTGTTTTTGTTGTTTTACTTTTCACTTGCGAGTGATTGTAGTTCGCTCTTTATTATCAACAAATACCAAGCCCTTAAAAAAATACATGCAGTGTGAAGGCTATTGTGAGACTTGTTTATTTTTAGTTTTGTTTTTTGTGAAGATAGAAAGCAAGATGATAGTTGGTGTTAAAGGTACACCCTCTCCTAATGCGTATAAAGTAAGACACTTTTGACTAAGTCGGGTACAAGCACACTTTTACGCATATACTATACCCTTGGTATTCACAGTTCTACCCTGGTACCTGTTACCTACCTTTTTTTCAAAGAGTTCAATGGTTTTATTAGATGGCTTTTAAGGCGTCACAGTTTTTTGATTGTTTTGGCAGCAAATTTCTCAAACAAAACGAAACAATTAGTTAACAATTCCAACTCTTGATGACAAAATTTCAAAATGCTGGATGAACAAATTTCATTTTTCTGTTTTTTTTCCTTGAAAAAAAAGTAAAAATTGTAACAATAGCAAATATAATGAAATGAAGCATTTCCATTATTATTTTTAATGTCAAGAATAGCGGAATACCAAGAAACATTATTCAGTATTGTTTTTTTTTTGACGTAACAAATTGTTGTGATTGATGTGAAACTTATTACATCATTAATACTTTTTTCTGGTAATTATGCAAAAAACATTGATTCACACAC
>LSSK01000634.1:0-20138 GCA_001969505.1 Zancudomyces culisetae | reverse complement strand
GACAATGTTTTAAACAAGGAAATGCGGACACAGGGAAAAAATAAAAGTGTACTAGATTCTTACCGGTCCTGAGGTATTCAAAGCACCAAAAGATCTTCGACCTACTACATTGTCATCAGTGGACTGGAGTTCATTTTTCTTCGTCGATGTTTCTGCAGGGCCTTTTGGTTCAAAGCCATCGCTTTCTTGAGGAATTCGTTCAAGGTTAAATTGAGTTGAGGCTGAAATTACACTGATTTTGAATTTCTTTTTGCTATTCTTAGTTGCATCTTTCGAGACGGTGTTTTTTAGTGTATGTGTACCAGGTATATACCATTTCTCTTCGTTTGAAATGCTTGCGGCCTTGCTTTGCTGATCTTTATAGATTTCATCTACCTTTTCTCTTTGCATAAACTAAAAAGGCGTAATGAAAAGTATTTCTTTATAGCTTTTATTGTACAGGAAAAAAAAACTAGTAGTAATTTTCGTTTACGACGTGTGTTAGACTCGCTTTATGGCGCTTTCAGTGTGTTAAGCAAGGTATTTAAAAAAATAGCGATTTTCAGAGCGTGCCAAATCATTATTAAGAGGTCAAATTTAGTAAACGTTGAATTTATTACCTTCATAGTTTTTAGTTTGCTCGATAAAGAGCCTACGTGCAGCGGTCGCTTGTCCATAGTGTAAATGGTTTTCAAAATTTCATCTAAGCTGTGTAAAGAAAGAGCAGCCTAGTTTTCCTATAAGAGAAACCAGTTGATTTATCCAGTCAAGAACGATTCCCTATTGGAAAAAAATTTTTTTTTTTGGCCCAGGTTTCAACTGGCGGAAAAATAGGCTTTATTTTAGGCAATTTATCATTTCCATCACAGCATTCAGTAGAAGAATACAACTGGTCTACCCGGCTGATGTGGACATTAACAAACAGTAACATAAATACTCTCAGAGTTCTGTACATCATAAAAGTGTAGATCTCTGGATAAATTATCCAATTCGATAAACATGCTTCCTTCGGCTCCCAAACCAACTTTGCGATATATCTCACCGACTTTTAGCGCATTTTGTTTAAAAAGTCTGGGGATAATCGCTTTGAATTGTAGGATAGAAGTAGATGGTGTGAATTTTCTTGAAATAGTCGAGGACGGCCCATAATGACGGTAGGGAGTCTCGTTTATCAGCAAGTCGTACTCATTATCATCAGAGTCAATGGCTGCATGTTTGATCAGCAGGATGTTCAAGAGTAGCACCCTGGATTTCAGATTAGAAAGTGGACCAGAATTTGCATGTACTACTTTTGTATCTAGAGTAGGCTCTACAGAAAATCCAAATTTGTTACACAGCTCGATATACCGGGGATGTAGTCTGACTATATTATCAATATTAGATGAGCCGCTGCTCTTTATAGTTTTCGTTTCCGTCCGGACATCATTTATGTAAATAAGCTCAAGTTCACGTCTTTCAGATGCAGAAATGGTGGTACCGTTTAGTTTTACAAGTCGTTTAAGCCGCCCAACGATGTGTGCTCGTATGGCTGAGTGGTCCTTGTTTTTAAGAGTTAACTTTGATCTTCGAAGCCCCAACTCGCTTAAATTTGGGAATAAATCAAGATCTGAGACACAGGTCCAATCAGAAATGTTTATATCATTCGCCTCGATGGTAGTTACGTTTTTCCAGATGTTGGTATCTTTGCTAACCAAGTAAGAAGGTGGTGCTATTCGGTCCAATGGATTACCAGAAACACTAATGTGTTTTAGTCTATTGTATTACAGGATATAGTTAGCATTAAATTTATAGTATGTTACAAAGACGGAGCATAATTTTTTTTAGTATCCATGTTACGCACCTCGGTAAGTGGCTAATGAAGTTTAGCTCGGAACTATCCGCAATAAAGTTGTTTGATAAATCAAGTTTTTCTAGGCATGCAAAGCATTCACTAGATACAAAGCTGAGCTTTTCTATCCGGTTTTCACATAAAACGAGCTCTTTTAAGTTGGGAAAATCTGTGTTTTCTAGAGCTAAAACCTAAAAATGGCAATGATAAAGTTAGTAGTTTTGATGGTTGAGGGTACCCCCCCCCAGAGATTTATGGACAAATGTTAAGCTCAATGTGTATAGAATAGACACATAATGTGAATTAAAAAAAAGCAGCAACAAAGGTCGTTGGGGTTCAACAATATCACCCTTACAGACAAATGAATTAGAATGTATAATTAACTGTATTTACTTTTTCCCAGCTAATCATGGTGGCAGACAAGTTTAGATAGGTTAGACTGTTGAATGAAATGGGGCTACTATCATCTAAAAGCAGGTTTTTTAGTGAGCCTCTTTCGAGCGTAGCAGATTCTTCATGACTTGTACAGGTAGGGAAAAAAGATATTTGATTTCCACTCAACGATAGTGATTCCAGCCTTGTCAGCAATTTGCCGATTAATTGCACCTGTCTCCAATCACAAATGAGATTACAACTCAGATTCAGTTCAACAACGTTTTTAACCTGAAGTATCAACGCCCGGGTTAATTTTTCTACTCTATCGACAAGACTGTTTTCCAGATTAATGGCACGTAGATTTTCGAGATTTCTATAGCAATAAGTTATGAAGAGTTGCTTTAAAATAGACAACAAATACCATTCAGTATCAGGAATAGTCTGTAAATACAAAATCCACGTTTTTAGTACAGACGTTAGATTTAGATTTAGATTCATTTAGCTTTTCTAACCTTTGTTCGTTTATAATTTTTTCGAATCCAATAGCCTCGATGCTTCCATATCGATCGTCGATAGTTAAAGGTAATTCTTTGGCATTGTATTCAAGATTTTGCCTTACATATCGATCATAGATCGCCTCAAATAGGTCTACCCCGACATTGATCTTCTTTGAACTCGCATTTATAAATGAACCCGAGTTTTTTGATTTTCTACCAAAAAAAGAGAAGTATAAAACTTATCAAGATACAAGTTTTTTTACATTCATATTTGCTAAGTTAAGTATAGAAACACTAATAAAAATACAAATATGTTTAGTTACATGCAGTTGAAATATTTTTTGCCTTTGTAATCGCCATTATTCTTCCCAATTCCTTCAAAATCCCACTCTATCCCTAGCCATAAACCCTCCTGGCCATGTAATTTACCGACATATTTTATTGTACCGGGCCCTTTTCCTACAACTTTAATTCGCTGTCCCAAGTTGTAGGTGTGCATTCTATTGTGTTTTATTCTATTTATGATATAATTACCATTATTTGACTCGCATTTGAACTAGCAGAAATGATGAGATTATAATAGCTAAAGATTAATCAAATGTTCGGTTTTACCCGGAAATGGTCTCAGCAAATTAAATTGAGTCTGTAAATTCAAAGCCAATCATAGGAATGCAAACATTTTCAAGCACTTCAAGTCACATTCAGTTTAATTAGCAACACTGTTGAGAACGGATGCTTATTGATATTCATTTTAACTAGTAAAGTGCTTTATTGACTTTTTCCAAGTTTGAAAAAAAAAAGTATATAACGCAAAAAAAAAAAAGAAATTGCTAGGCTATGAAGTTCCTAATCCTTTTAATATAATAAAGATGGGGCCGAACGTTTATATAAATCTAAACTTTAAAGCTTATCAAAGTGGTGTGAGTATGTGTTGAAAATCTTCCTTCTGTTTAGCTTGGAGGCAGCTGTCAAAAGACCATTTTCAGGGGACCAGACTTCACACGTTACATAAATATCAGATAAGTAACTAGATTTGTTTAGTTTGTTTGCAGAACCGATTTGATTAAACCTGTCATGCATAGCCTTTAGTACATCTTTATGTTGGCAGAGTTCGTCGAGACGGGAATATGATATTCCATTTGAAGCGGCAAAACCAGACAGATAGCCACGGTTTACCGATACAAAGGCGACGGGATTGCTACGTAGTGGATCAGCATATACACAGATATTATCTACAAACAGAGAAAGTTTATAAAGACTTTCCAGCATCTCAATAGCGATATACTCTCCATTTGCAAGCTTGACAAGGTTTTTTAATCTATCCACAATTCTGAGTTCACCACGTTCGCTCCAGTATCCAATATCTCCAGTTCGGAACCAACCATCCTCAGTAAATGCCTTTTGAGTTTCCTCTGGGTTATCCAAATATCCTCTAAACACAGTGTTTCCGCGAATACAAATTTCGCCGATTCCATCCTTGAGATCATATCCAACCTCCCCAGCATCCAAAAGCTTGACTTCTGTGCTGGAAATCAATAACCCCACCGAGGTGTCTACAATGTTACCTGGAATCTGAACCGATATCAATCCCGAAGATTCGGTCAGCCCATATCCTTGAATCAGTGGGCATATAATGTTTGTGATAAAATCCCTAGCTTCTAGTGAAATTGGGGCTCCACCAGTAATCGCAAATCTGAGCTTTCCACCCGTAATTGCTTTAGCTTGGCTGAACACATAGTTGTCAAGAATAGCCGTAGGAACACCACGACTTCTTAGCAAGTGTTTCAACTGCGTAAAAATCTTAAATACCCGGGATTTAATAGGTCCCATACCTTCTATTTTACGAAGAACGTTGGCTCTGATCGTATCCCACACTTGTGGTACGCCTACCATTACTGTTGGTTTAAGCTCTTGCATATCCCCATAGCAATCAATGGTATTCTCTGATGTAAGTGTTCTTACTGTGCCATATCCTAGCGGTACACCCGAATGCATAGCTAGAAGCTCAACCGTAAACTCTAGTACGTGTGCCAAGGGTAAGTAACTCAACAGAAGATCTGCTTGCGTTACAAACGCACCAATAAAATCCTCCAACCCTCCTACTACACTAGTGACGTTTCTATGTGTCATTACCACTCCTTTTGGATTTCCTGTACTTCCAGACGTATACATAATCATTGCAACATCATCAGGTGCTGGGCTATTTATTTCGGTATTTTCACTCTCTTTTCCAAGTTTGTGTAGCTCATCCAAATGCAAAACCTTTAGGCCATTCCCCTTTGCTTCGTCAATACTAGCTTTCCCTTTGTAATCCTTCAGATCACCAAAGTATACAATTGTTTTGAGATCAGGTGCTTCGCTTGCCACTCGCAAACCGATTTCAAGAGTATCGGTATGTACATAAATCAGTTTGCTTTTAGTTTCTTTAACACTGTGCGCCAAACCACTTTCTCCTAGCGTGGAATAGGCCGTGGTTGCTTCGATCCCTTGAAAAGCTGTAGAAAAATAGGCAATCATCCACTCTCTACATGTGTTCGAGTATATTGTTACTCTGTCACCTTTGCAGATCCCTAAACTAGTCAGTCCAAATGATAGATACTTGCTGTACTCATAAACGTCGTTGTACGTCATCCATTCATACCCGGAAAGCTTATATTTTACCCAAGTCTTTTCCTTGCTCACTTTATTTCCATTAGCATCTGTAGTTTCAACCACTTTTTTCTCCTTTATTGTGTCCAATAGCTTACGCTGGCCCAAAAAGTTTTTATCGTTGTAAGCTTTACAAGAATAAGTAAGCAGCTCGAGCACTGTGTTACAACCGGTAGTTGTTCCATTCACCAATTCGCCACCTTTTGTTAGGACACTTCTGCGTACTGGAGTTTCAGTACTGCTTGTTGCTGGTATCACCTCCATCGTAAAATTTTGCATTTTCTCCAAAAACTCTGTTGGGACTCTTTTTTCCTCCATTTTTTTTGCTGTAATATCTTCTTTTTAATAGTATAGCTCTTTAAGAGAGAAAATTTGTTTTGTGTGTTGAAAAATAAAGTATAATTAAACGAAGATAGAATTATATTTTGGTTATATAGTCCTTAGCTTTCCTATTTATTCACATGGATTATTTTTTTCAAAATTTTTTTCTTTTTTTCTTGGAAGTAATCATGCTAATGAATATGAAAATTCACGTTCCGGCAGTTTATCATTGTGAACATGGTCTAGTTCCAAATAGAAAAATAATTCGTTGGCATGAAAATGACAACAAATTTTAAAGTAAAATTTTTTCGAGAAGGTGGGATAAAGCCATGCGATGGAGTATTATAACCAGTTGCATTTCTTACTTGATACTTCAAGTGTTTATTAAATACCAATGGCTGTATATGCAAGAATATTGAATAAAGCTCGTGATCTTATGGGGTATGTTAATGCATCGATCCTATAATAATGCTATTGGGGGGTGGTGATAATAGTGTAACAATGAAGACGAGAGAAGCAATTGGTACGATTCTGATTGTTTTTTTTCTCTACCATAAGTTTGGGGAGTGAAAGTGGGAGATACCCATTCACAGTATGCGATGTTGGTAATGGATAGTTATTTCAAATGTTTTTACGACCCGAGTCTGTTTGGTACATCACTTTATAAAAGCTCAACGGCTCTCTTGTTGATTGAGTTAAAGCTTCGATTATCCGGAATGGGGAATTAATTTTTTTTTCGTTCATAGATTTGTAAAATGATATTTCTGTATGGTACAATTGATTTTTTTTAATAAAAAACAAAAAGCGATTGTTATAGAAAAACCTGGAAAGGTGGTACAATAGAAAAAAGGGGAATCATGTCGTTGGTTGCAGATTATAATTCTAGCTCAGATTCGGATGAAGATTTCGACTTTAGCAATGCGTCTACCAATTCTTCCCATTTCAATGGCGAGGGTCGTGCAAATGGAGTAAATACAGGCGAAGCACTTGAAAAACGCAACGATGCTGGTTCTTCACAGATAGCTAGCAATCAAAGCATTGGTTTTCGTGTCATAAACGAGACGGTATCGAAAAAGAGGAAGCTTGTACTTGAAGACGGACAAAGGGATGTTGATGAAATACAAGGACAGGAGCAAGATCGGCAAACTCAAAACCAAAAGGCATCAAAAAAAAAGTTTACTTCAATAGAAAGCTTGCTGCCAAAGCCGAAAAACTCGTTTGTATTTAAAAAATTCAATGAACCTGCATTATCCAGAGAAAAATTACAGAGTACAAAGAACGGTTACGAACAAAAGCACGAAAAGGAACAGGATGCAGAGGACTTGATGGGTCAATGCTTTTTCCCAATAGGTATTTACAACATTTATTTATCTATTCACACCACTATTAAATCTAAATAAAAGACAAAGGTACGTAGAAATGAAGAATCCGGCATTAAACAGAATATTTTTCTGGCGTATAGGTCAAAGCAGCGCACTTGTAAGCGATAAGGGAGTCGATAATGATGAACCGCGCACAAACATGGAAAGCGTAGAAAGTAATTATGAATATTATGATTATGATTATAGTCATGGTCATGGTAATAGCCAAGAACCCGAGTACTATGCACAGGATTTCCAAAATGAAGAGCAATATCCAATTACAGATAAACAAGAGGACGAGCTTTTGAAAATGATTCGAAAGAACGATAGAAAGGCTAAAATTGGTGAAATAAAAGAAATCAAGCAGACACAGCTTGGAGACTTTACTAACTACACAAGCCAATCTGGAGGAGGAGGGGGAGTGACACAAAGCAAAAAAATACACTATGTTGGTAGCGAGCTAACAGAGTTTACAAACGCGGAAACAAAGACAGGGGGAGCACCTTCTAGAGTGCAGAAGCAGAAGCATAATATTATGTATCTTGCGTTCCATGCTAAGCAAAATGAACTCAAACTCAAGGAACAGTACTCCTCGAACCAAAAGACGAAAAACGAGACTAGGGCCAAATATGGGTTCTAGAGTGTTTTTTGGGTGTGTTTGGCCGTTTCCCAATAGCTGACTAGGTTTGCCCGTGCCAGCCAGCTCTTTGCGTCGTTTTCGGTGGGGCATACTCTAGATTTAAATGAGCGGAATGACGGAGATGCTACTTGACCTTCCCATACAAGCATACAGCTGTTTTCTTTATGTTGGACGGAGGATTCAGCATCATTACTGTCGCCATTTTCATCATCGCCATTGTTATTGGCGGTGGAAAGTAGGTCGGGCAACGATTCAGACCAATCTATCCGATGCATCAACAGTTTTTTGTACGCGCGGATCCCCTTGATTCCTCCCTCGACAACGACCAGGCAGAAGTGGGAGTTGATCAAAACAACTCCAGTGAGATACAGCTGTTGGGCATTTTTCACAAGTTTGAATTTATGCCTTGGGTTAGAAAGGTTTCCAATTTTGTATATATTTACAAACACCCCGTTTTTTTCTAAATCTTGTTGCGCCTTTGTGACTATCTTTTCTGTCCGCTGTTCCTTTGTAAGTTTGCGTTCGTTGTTGGCGTTCAGATGCGCGGCTTTACGCTGTTCAATTTGTGATCGCGTCATAGCCTCTACCTTTGATGGGCCCTGGATTGCATCAGTCCCCATTACCTTAACCATGTTCTGTAGCTTGAGCTTTGGGGGCTCCGCCTCTATTAGCCCCATTCTGATCTTTTCGCGTTTCTCTGCATTTAACTCAAGCCGCCGAAGCCTGCGGAGCTTTTTTGTCTCTTTTTTTGTCAAATACAGTTTCTTTGTTGCTGGACCCTGCCTCAATTCTTCCATTGGCGGCTTTATTGGCACCGGATGCTGGATATAGTGCGTGATCGGTGCTGTCGTCGAGTTCTCCTCGACTCTCATGTTTCCCCTGTCAATGTCGTCGTAACTACCATTTGCTAACAGCTGGCTGTCCCACCATTCTACTGCTGGTGGCTCTTGTGGAATCAGTAGTCTGTTTAGCGCCGCTTCGTCCATCTCCTCGTCCCCACCCTGACCTCCCAGACCAGCTACTGACGATGCCAACCCTACTTTTCTCGCTCGCTCTGCTATTTCCCGCTTGAGTTGCTCCATCTTGGCCTCTGCCCGCATTCTTTCCGCCTCTTTTACATATTTTCCCTGCTTTGAAAACCGCATCTCTTTTCTTGCCGGCTTTGGTGCACCTTTATACAGCTCTGGCTCAAAGTATGGATTCCTCACCTCCTCTCCACGCGTTTTTATCAGCTGTTTTTGGCCTACGCTGTTAGCCTGGTTTGCCTTGATTGTGCTAAATTTTGGCAATAGTGCCATGTTTCTGTTGATTCTGGGCCTTTTTTCGTTTAGCTCTGGCCTAATAATTTGGGTTGGTGCTTCTTTTCTCTTCAGTTGGTCTAAGCCCACCTCTTTTTGAACCGTTTGCTGGGGCTCGTGGGATTTGTTTACCTGAACACCCTATTTTTGTAGTATACTTTTAATTAATATTCCCACTATGCATATTTATTCATCTTTCAAAATTTCCTTCGAGTAACTAGGCCTTGTAAATAAAATGTACAAAAAAAACATTAGGAAGTTTAATTTTTTTTTTACCATTTGTGACAGCCTAGACTGTATTCTAGCTTTGGCTTCTGCGATTTGTGCTTGAATGGCTGAGGAATTGATGCCGGCTCCCGCACCGGTACTTTGCGGAATGCTATTTTCACTGGTTTTCAGCTTGCCAATTTTGCTCAATATTTCAGCCTTTTTCCTGGCAATCATCTCATTGATTTGATTCTATTTACCATCCATAAAACCCATATTAAACAAAAAGAAATGTAGAGTTATATCCTTTCACTAATGATTATTATAGCACAGCAACTGAGAATAATGCATTTTCTTACCGAATTTGGCGTTGGGAACGACATGATTGTAGGTAGTTTTTTCGCTTACTGTTATATATTGTGTTACAGTATGTGTTATGTATTCCAAATGAATAAAAAAAATCGTCACTTGGCCGGATTTTGTTTGTGGATTCTAGATAATCGTAATTATAGTTATTGTATATTTAGGTTGTGCTCGATTTTAATATCTTGGAATTTATCTGCCTTGATCTTTGATTAAATTATTTAGTTTTGTATCATAGATAGGTATAAGCTGGAGGTGTTTTTTATGATTGATGATATTTTGCACTAACCTAGAAATATATCCGCAAAATTTGAGCTCAATACAAATATGGGCTAAGAAAAAAAATTTGCAAGTTTTACTCGTTTATTTTACGGCAAATAGTTTATATGTTTTGTATAATTTTACATACTTTTTTTGGATGTCTTTTTAGCTAATTAGCCTTTTCCAATTTTTAGATATTTAAATTCAGCATACAAAAGTGGAATTACAAATTGTTAATGTTCAATTAATTTCACAAACAATTAGTATTATAAAACAACAAACTCAATTGGGACTAGTAAATAGGCTCACAAACCTGTACCAAAAGCTTTTATACATTTCTTAAATTACCTTTTTTTTTCCCACAAAAACACAACCATATTCACTTTCTCACATTTATACCCTCACACCTTCACATCTCCCCTTCACTTGCTTCATAAAGATAAAAAGAAATGGATATACTCCGAAGGTTTCGCGAAGGCAGAAAAAAACCAAACATCGAATCTTTGAGTAAAGTGTATTTTACTTTTGCTAGATACTTCTATACTGTTTCGCAACACGTATTTTTTTTTTCATTGAGCTAATTTCCACATACACAACTAAATAGCACCGGAGACTGAGGTTACTGTTACAATCATCACAGTGTTGATATTTATGTTTGGAATTGGTGCCCCAATTTGGTATTTTACTACTCGTTTGTATCGGGCAGAATTGCCGGGAAGTGATATTACGAGACTGGAAAAGAACTTTGTAAGAGTCTGAAAATTTGCCTTTTTCTATCTGTCATTTTTTTTCAAAAGGGAATTCTTCCGTGTGCTTTTTATGTATGTTATTGTGCAAATAATGGGAGAACAAAATGAAAATAGATTATCGAGTTACCTTTCAGAGTGGGAATATATTCAGACGAGAGTGAAAATACTAGCAAAGACTTTGGTGCAAGTTTTTCAAAGATCGATCAAGTGTTAAAAGATAGTATCGAATCAAAAACTGGAAAGCTGCATATTAGAGATTCCAACGATGTCAATAATCCAGTGGTAAAGTTCAAACCGATAATTGCCAGCCATATAGGTAGAAGCGACGTTTCGATTTCAGAGGTTTTAGAAAAAAGACAGTCTGCGGGTACTGATGCTGAGGTTGCGGTGGTGCTGCGTGAAGCAAAAAATGAAAACGATAAAGCGTTTAATGTCATTGTGGAAAGTACAGGGCTCATTAAAGTTGATTTTGATAATAGCAAACTCACACCCTCAGGTAGGTTATTCGAACACCATTTCTTTCCGATTGTCTATCGAAGTATCAATCCTATTAATCCTATTATCATATTTCCTTCAAAACACTGCTAATAAAACAGTAGACACACTGAAGAGTTTGACAGATGTGCTTAGCGACTTTTTTAAAGGAGTAATGGTTCAACAGCTCAAAGGGATTCGCGATTCAGTTTATTCAAGACCTAAGAGCCTGAAAAACAAAGCTAACAATGGCGTAAGTCGGATCACGTGCTGATAGTTTTATTTCAGATACAACTGTACTGGTTTTTATATATAAAATTTGATATAAAACTTAGATCAACTGGGAAAAACAACGTGCGATGAAATACTCAAAGAAATACCTCATTAATATAAGTTTAATGAAGGAGACATACGATGGAACATGTCTTGACTGGGAGATTGAAAGTGCGATCAAAGGTATATTTTTTATTGAACAGTTGTTTTTATCACTCCTCTCTCCCCGCTCTCAAAATGCTCTTCTTCCCTTTTCTTTCCTCCACTAAACGCGATATAATTATATTTTGACCATGAACATAGAGTATTTGGAGCCGTTTCTTAACGAAATTTCGGATTTGGTGGAATTTAAAGTCACTTCTCAGATTCAACACTTTACAGAGCTTACAAATGTACAACCAGTTGAGCAGAACAATGCTAGACATATCAGCGCTTCAAAGCTACCCAATTTTATCAACTCTGCTGAGTGGAATTTCGCTTCTACTGATACTGATCTACCCTCAATCCAGTTTGTTATCTATGTTGCCAGCGAGAAATTGGGACCGCTTTATCTCCTATCTCCAAATGGTAAGGTTTATTATTCATGCCTGATATCAGGAAAATGTCATTATATGAATTTCTCATAACTAGACGGCGTTATTAAACACTTTTGGCATTCAATCTTAGGAAAACCAAGCGCAAATAACGGCTTTTTACTTCCGCAATGGGGTGGTGTTGTGATCCATAATCCTGTTACCAAGAACAAACAGGATCCTGAGCATAAAAGTTCTCATAACAACCAAGTAATGTTGGATTTAAAAGCGTTGGAACACATTTTTGAGATATTCTTGACGCAATTGAGGCAGCTTTTGGGTACACAAGAAAACTTTGAATTGGCTCAGCCACACTTAAAGGTAAATACAATACATCTTTTACATTTAATATTAAGCAGTGATTTTTTAATCATACAGACAATACGAAAACACTTTATTAATCTTCACTTAAAACTACGCTTGTGTACAGAACTCGTACGCACAGATCACCTATCCCAGCAATACCAAGAGCAGTGATACCGGTGGGTACGCTCAAGTAAATTATGTCGGTTTGGATTTCTGGGAACACCTGTTCCTGAAGAACAAGTATACAGTAGAAAACACAGCTTCAGCGATATCGACGCTTAACGCTCTGTACAGACTAACAACCTCGATGACTGATATGGTTATCCGAGACGAAATCAAAGAAGCGGTTGAGCTGTCTCTACAGAACTTGGCCGTTCCAAATTTAGAGTTCATTAACAGTGTTATGGCTGCTCAGTATGCAAACTTTGCATTTTTTCATGATACAATGGTTTCCATGCTGTATTTTCCAACTGAGCATAAATATGCCATGTATTTACCATACTTTCTACCAATAACACTACCGGTACTTGCCGCAATAGCTAACTACATCGCACGACGTAAACAGAAGCACAAGAAACAGAGTGCAGTTGAGAATCAGGAAGAAAAGCTAAAGAGCGAGTAGTGCTAAAGATTTTTTTTAATGCATTTATTACTGTATGTGATTTTTCGAGTTGAGTGGTATATTCTAGTAAGTCTATATAGCGTGGCATACCTACATATATAGCCAGATCATTGTTTATATTTATTAGTTGGGTTTTGTTGCATTTTATAATACAACATTTAAAGAAAGAAAACAAGCTTGCGTTTGACTTCAACATGTATCAAATTGACCTGCACAACACAACACTAATATTATCTATCACATAATCCCCTTTTTCTAATTTTGTTGAAAAATAACAGCAAAATGTTGGTGAAAAGCCTAGCAGCTAGTATGACCAGCAGATGCGCTGTTAAGTTTCCTGTGCAATATAGTTTCCATCACACTTGTGTACAGTTGTAGATTTTCGAAAAAAATAAAATAATAATGCTTGGTGCAAGTTGTGATGTTTTTGATCTATGACCCAATGATGATTACACTAACTATTTCATTTCCTACTAGTAACTGCTTTTTAGGTTGCGTTTAGCCATAATAGTGTTCTTGGAGTATCACGCTACTTGTACCTAATTTTGGGCTTTGGCAAATGCTATTAAGATTATAGTCTTTTAATTAGTATTGGGCGACTCAGAAATTCAAGTTTCTGTCCAATAACCATATGGTAAAACAGTTTCGGGTCAGTTTTTATAACAAGCCAATTTCAGATTTGAAAACGTATACTATTTTTCCCAGACATTTTCTTTGTTTTTTTTTTTAATGACCAAAATTGCAATTGTAACAAAAAACCGGAAAAAAAAAATTTTTTTAACTTTTTTTTAGCCCAAATTTGAAAATTTTTTGCCTAAAAAAAAAATAGTAGTATATAAGTGAGCAAACATTAGCTTTAATGTGTTTCTTTTTATCAACCTTTTAATATATACTAGTAGAGGAAAAAAAAAAAGTTAAACTAACGACAAAATGGGACGCATGCACACACCAGGAAAGGGAATGAGCTCATCAGCTCTCCCATACAGACGCACTCCACCAGCTTGGGTCAAGACTACACCAGATGAAGTCTGCCAAACCATCTGCAAGTTGGCCAAGAAGGGTGTAACCCCATCTCAAATCGGTGTTGTTTTGAGAGACAGCCACGGAATCCCAGTTGTTCGTTTTGTTACCGGAAACAAGATTGTAAGAATCTTGAGATCAAGTGGATTGGCTCCAGAGATTCCAGAAGATTTGTACTTCTTGATCAAGAAGGCAGTCTCAGTCCGCAAGCACTTGGAAAGAAACAAGAAGGACCACGATGCCAAATACAGATTGATTTTGATTGAATCCCGTGTCCACAGACTTGCCAGATACTACAGAACCTCAGGTCAATTGCCACCAACCTGGAGATAGTAAGTGTCACTATTCTATATCTTAGTTGCTTTATTGTCTTGTGATACATTTCCTATATGTATTTTTATTACGTTTATAACGTTGCGGCCTGCATTTGGCCATATTCTTTTATTTACTTGTTACAAAAGTGTTGAGTTGTGGTTTGCAATATCGCCATGCTTTACTTCATTTGTGATGAAGGAGTTAAAAAAAGAAAGAAAAAATAAGCCATATGTGTGTATTTGCGTAATATACATGAAATGGATAACGGACATTATCTTGGGTTTTATATTTCAATATATTGCTCAATAATTGTCTTTTTTTATACTTTTTTTATGCATATATAATTTAACCATCTGTGAATTGTTTTTTATTATAGCGAGTCATCAACTGCATCCACCCTTGTATCTTAAATTTAATAACTTTGGTTTTTTCTCTGTTAATAAAAGATTGACCTTGTTTTTGTTCAAAATTGTTACTCTTGCAACAATGTGTTTTTTTTTTTGTTTTACCATTACCCATTGACCTCGTCAAGCATCTCCCATATTCTATTATGCGTCTAGTTGCTGTCTTTCAGTGTTAAACTTCATTTGGCTTGTAGTTGTGATATTCAATAGACATGTCCAAAGTTTTAAGTATAATTTCAGTTCCACAAAAAGAAGCTAAAAAAATCGCTATAACAAGCATATTTCAAAGTTTAAAAAAAAGTCAGCTATGATTAATACAAAAGCTAGGTGGCAAAGTAGGTTATCCGAGCCAAGTAGTCGATAGTATCATTGAAAAGATAGCCGCTATTCACATGTGGGGGCTTTGAAAGCGTTCTTTGGCGATATCTAGAGGTAAAGTAACACCACGGCTTGGCCACAGATGTGTTGTAACGATGGCTATCGTTGTCATCACTGTTGTTATATCCCGCATTTGTCGACTGAATGGATGATGTGGTGTCTTTTGTGGAATCTAGTGGTATATCTGCCCAAAACTCCGCCAAACTGGAGGCGACTGACAGTTGTGGTGACACCAGATCGGAAGGTCGGGGTATATGAATATAGTTGATAACATTAAACCCCAGGTTTCGTAGTTCTGCCACCATCCTCGGACGCTGCACTTTTTGGTCAGGATAGCAATCGACCCAGCTTCCAACCTCCTCGGCATTGGTTGGATTAGCGAGTGTGTCCTGGTTTTTATCCGTTCTGTTATACAAAACTATAAAATCAGCCACACCCTTTTTTAACGCATTACCCCCAAATGACGTCTCACCTCTGCCTTTTGTGCTAGTTCCAAAGCTACCCTTCGCTTTATCCTTTTGTAGATTCAGAGCCGTTTCCCTGGCTTCTTTAAGTATAGTAAGCATACCTCTATCCACCTCAGTTTCTTCAATGTTTAGTACCAGCAATACTATGTCGCAAACGTGAATCGCCGCCACTACAAGATGCAGATCACGGGCTCTCTGCTCATTAGTTTCAACTAGCATCCCCTGCCTTTTCTGCCCAAAACCTACTTCTCTCTGGTGTACTCCTCCACTGCTTTCTCCTACAAATTCATTTTCTACACAAATCGCCGGAAAATCTAGCAGAACCCCAAATCCAGGTGTAACAAACGCCCCTACCCCCTCTTTTTTATCTTGTTTTGTATAGCTTGGATTACACGTGCCCCTATTTCTAAGAGCTGACAGTATTGTTGTTTTCCCAACTTTTCTTCGCCCTAAACCCCCTATCACTGGTCCTGTTTTCCCAGCCTCTTTGTTGCTACTCGCTATTATCTCCTCCAGCTTTTTCAATACCCCCTCCCTACCTCTTGTCGGTACACTCACCGTTATGAACCCCGGAAAGATCCCTTTATCCCCTCTCCCCACCCATCCATACCCGTGCGCTCCCTTTTGAACGCTCTCCCCTTCCTCTGCGTTTGCACTTTTCAGATAGCGTCCTCGATTGACATCGCCTCTGAATTCATTCTTTCCTGCCTGTCTTGCACATACACTTTCACGGGCTTTTGAATGATTTGCCTTGCTCAATAGCCCCCGACTTTCTCCTTTTTCACATGCTACCATCTTACTTTCTAATTCATACCCTGTGCCCATCGCTCCACCACGTACTTTCGGCCCTTCTTTCTCTTGCATAGTTCCATTATCACATATACCTAGATTCAACCCACCATCTACACGTTTACTTTTTTTTATTTCGCTGATCTTACTTTCCTCCCTCTTCAAGACAGCTTTACGTGTTTCAGGTTTTTTTTTTGGATTTTCTACAACATTCTCTAGTTTTTTACTGTTTTGATTTGCTTTCCCAGCCCTCACTCCACTTTTATTAACATCACTTTCTCAAATAGATGTTCCAAATCTATTTTTCTTACTGTTTTTGAGAATATCAGAGACCAATCTTACTTTTCCAAGTTCGTAATCAAACAGCTTCTTGTTTTTCATAGATCCAGCGGTTCCTCTACTGGTTTCTCCCGAAATTCCAATGCTGTAATCTCTTTTATATATGTCTACATCCTCTATTCCTTGTTGTCTACTCATTATCTTTTTATTTTGCATTCATTCCCTCTTTTTCTTTTTCTTGTTTTTATCATTCCTTTCGTCTTTTTTCCAAAATCTTTCCAAAATTTTCATTTATGTTTTACTATTTGCACTCTTGATTTTGCTCCTACAAAAATTAAACAACAGAAGTTCTTTACTCACCTGTATATATAGGAAGTAGATATATTTTCATAAATAAAATGCTGCACTGATAAAAGCACAAACATCCTGTACCTTAATTTCGGGTATAAGACATTATTATCAATAACTACTATTCGAACCCCCTCAGAAAACCTTCTATCTCGGATATCGACTGTACCTTATTACCGGTATCTTAATTTTTCATACCATAGTATTCAGCATTATTTTAGGTTGCATCTATAGCAAGATTGTTTTTTCCTAGTATTTTCTCTAAGCACAGGTTTAAAAGAGTTTAAATAACCTAATTAAGAATTAACAACAAATTTTTCTGTAATTGCAAAAAATAATTTTATGCTAAGCAACGCTACTATTAAAAAAATTTCCTTTTAAATGTTTTTACTCCAATTATTGCATGGGTACATTTACAACTATGTACGAACATATGATGTTTTTATTAACAAATTTAATTTGGTAATGGCGAGAAAAGAGAAAAAAATACACTAATATTGCGAATGGCAGATATTTAGATGCTATAAAGCTCGAAAAAGGCTAAACTCATTTAAACAAAGTGATATAAAGAGTGCTAGAAAATGCTAGTGTATAGAGCTGAACATCTCAATGGTCTATCAAGGTAAAATTTGCAGGTTAAGGATATTACTTGCAAGTACAGTATGTATGGATCACATGATTTTTGAGTATTATATATACTTGATACTGTTGTGACTATAATCCGCCTGTGCTAATAGCCGTAAGCATAAGTCAAAGCGTCAAGTAAGTAAAAGTGAGCAACCTAAGTCTGGAGCTTTTGGAGGTATTAATCCTTGGGAAATTTACAGTTATCAACGAATCTGTAAACTACTTAGCTACTACGTTAATCATAAATATTAGGCTAGAATGCATATAATTTCAGATAACTGAAGTATACCTAGTATTCAAAACATTCATTCGAAATTGTGACACGAAAAAACGTTGGAGTTAGTATCTGACAATATTGTTTGATAAACTCATTAACTAAAATCCATATAAAACTACTAAAAGGTAATCTACACAATATCTCTATTCAACTAATTCCTCTTCGTTTCCCTAAGAGCGTCATACTTACAGAAAGTTTGAGCTAATGGTCATAAAGGGTAATAGTAACGAAAAAAGAATGGGTTAAAGTTTAACAAAAATCACCAATGCCATAAAATAGAACAAAAATAAAAAATACAACAAAAATAAAACAAAATACAATAATGATGGGTATATCATATTCTGATATATATGGCCATATACCTTGACAAACTGATACAAATGTATACCTTGCTATATCTTCATCTTCACCTTCTCACCCCTTCACCCCACTCTCACTAACTCCTCTTTGCATTTTTCTTGTGTCTAATAGTTATGTATATTCTTTTTTTTTCGACTGACCTAGTTCAGCCAGATACTAACACAAACATGAACACAAGTATAACCAATACAAACTAGTTCTCCCCAGTTCAGCTTACATTAAATTGATTTGGTGGTATTGAAGATAACATCCTGACAACTGACTTAATAACTTTTCTACACTTTTCTACACTTTTTTACATTTTCCTATATTTTCCTATACTTTTTTACACTCTCTTGCACTTTCCTACACTCTCCTACACTCTCCTACACTCTCCTATACTCTCCTATACTATCTCGCTCAACCCTTGTTTGTATAATCAACGAGTCACTTAACTACTCATTCATACCAACTTTTATATATCTTAACCAGGCTCATATCTATTCTTCTCTAATATTCAAACATTCCACTCCACTTACAAAAATAATGATAAAAGGGCAATTCAGAAACAAAAAATGTAAAACCTAAAAAAAATATTCAAAACCAGTTCTCCCAATTGAGTGGTGAAATAAACTCGAATGACATTTGAGTGTTGGATTAATTTACAATCAACAACTATATGGTTTTCTTTTCACACAGTTTCTGTTATATACAGCTCTTCATGTTAGTAGTTTTGCGTCTTGCTTCAACAGTTTGTTTAACGTCAATAATAGGTTAATATTTTATCATACAGTTATAAAAAACATTACAGCATAAAATGAGGAAAATGGTGTAGAACAAAAGTAAAAAAGTTAACACAAAAAGGACACAAAAAGGACACAAAAAATGGTGGAGGTTGATATGAGTTAGTAAAAGCAGAAACAACTCCATATGTTCATGTAATAGGCTTGGTATTTAATGGATCTTATTGATGAGATAATAATAAAAACCTCTATTTTTATTTTAAAAAAATAGAAGAGTGGAAAAACTAAAACATGTGCAAGAATAAATATATTTCACCTTTAAAACAAGTAAATATAGTAATATCACTACAGTAATAAAAACATATCGATATCTTCATGCAAATTTTAAACTCAACATACAAAAAAATAGTTAGTAGTAGTGCGATATATCGAAACCTATAATTACATAGTGTATAACAAAGAAAGATTGTGTAACTGTGTGTGTATATATGAAAACCAAAGTATAGCAGCCGATATATGTTAGATACTAGATATTAACTATTAGATAGCACATATCATGTACAGAAAGGGTGTAAGGTGTACCAATGTTAACGAGAAGATAATGTAATGGTAATATATAACAGTAATAGCAGAATAACAATAGCAACAGCAATAGCAGAATAACAATAGCAATAGCAATAGCAATAGCAACAGCAATAGCAGAATAACAACATCAACAGCAATAGCAGAATAACAATAGCAACAGCAATAGCAGAATAACAATAGCAACAGCAATAGCAGAATAACAATAGCAACAGCAATAACAGAATAACACCATCAACAGCAATAACAGATTGACAACAGCAATCATAATCATACTCAGAAAACACTGATACTAGCCTTCACAGCCTATCTACCCTCAACACTAAAAAATGACTATAAAGCCATTAAGCTACAAAGATATTCCTAGCACAAATAGTGTAGAATTTGAAAGTTTTATCAAGGAATGGGAAAGCAAGTGCAATGATCTGATGTTTTTTTCTTCAAAATGGCCAGTAGTAAAGCGAGAAAATGCTATTTCAGTAAGAAAGAAATCACTTTCACCAGGAGATACAAAACAATGGTATTGTCGAGAAGTGAAAAGTAGTAATGTCAAATATGAAACATTAAGAAAGTTGTTGTTTTTGGATCAAGCCAAAAGTCAGAGGCTTTACAATACAAACATCATTGAAATTAAATGTATTGAAGGAATACTGTTAGGCGTGGCCGAAATAGTGCATACCAAATACAGAAAAAGATGGGGAGGAAAAAAGAGGGATTTTTGTTCGATAAATATTAAGAATGAAGTTACAGATCCACAGATTGCACAGTCACGGAGAGTATATACACCTGGTAGCG